>JAQFYM010000255.1:0-87770 GCA_034694785.1 Agrenia bidenticulata
ATTTAATACGGCGCTGACTTAGGCGCGACGAATATATGAGTCGACGAGTTCGTCACGCTGAGTAGCCTGGCACCGCTCTCAAGCACTCCACCCATAAAATAGGCATTGAATATTTTTAAAATTCCAGATTTTGAAAGATCGTCTTGTGGTAGTTTCTCGTTGACTAGTGTTTGCCACAATGGCATTCATCAAAATTACTTGTGAACAAGCTCCAGGTTGCTGTTCTATCAGATTTCATCGTAACTGTTTTAACATCAGTTGGGGTAATTATTGAACCTATTGAGTTTTGGCAGAACTTTGGAACTGGAGCAAGATAATCATGTAAGTTAGCAAGAGACTAGCAACCTGAAAATCGAGTAAAACAAATACCAGTTAGTTAGTTACGATTCATTTAGCCAAATAAAAAAAATTGATTCGAGTAGAAGTTAAATTGTTTTTTATTCCACTCACACTTCCAAGAAAACTATAAGAAATTATGAAAAAGCCATGGCCTTTAAAACCGATTTGACTTGATGATATTTCGTTCATCAAGAGCAGAGCTTTGCCATAGCCGAGAGGGGTGGGTGTATGTCGATAAATATAATCCGGAAGTTTCTGAATCTTGAATTTTATAGGTAAACCGTTAGATACTAAATTATTGATTCTTAAATAATGGAAAACTTTTTGAACTGAAAAAATTAAAGACTCATACTTTTCGATGTGCTTCCGCTGCCATTAATAATGTGGTGAGGTAACCCAGGAGGAAGTACAAAATCTCAATTCTTTCCATCCAATTCTCTGTGTCGAAGATGACCGTGAAATTTGAGGCATAGTATGGGATTCCTGCCATCATGAACAGCAGCACTTGCGTTCCAATGATACCGTTTATGTCTTCCGTCAGCGACTTCAGCTCCCGAAATTGCTTTTGAAACCAATAACATGTAATCTAAGATTTTTCTAATGAATTTCTAATTCGATCGGAAAACAAATGATTAAAAATTTTATTACTAACAACTAACCTATAAAAATGCGTAACAGTCTAATCGCCATCATATAACTGGATACAAATATCTTTTGACGTATACCTGTTCAAAATCTCTCGATTCCCCCTGGGTTCTTTCCACAGCTTTCCAAAAGTCTTTGCTTAAATTGTAGAAAGCGAAAGAACTCAATTGAATCAATGCATCAGCAAAGCTACTGATAAAGCTCATAGAAACAGAGCTGAAAATGCAAAACAAGGCCACCAATATTTTCCAAGGGTCGCTTCTATCATCGTTTACAGCCGAGGCTTGTGGAAGTAGTGACGAGCCAGCTACAATTCTATACCGCCTTCGGTAAATCCAGTGTAAAAAATCAACAATGCTGGATACGTCTTCATCGGGGGTTAATGAGTTGGACAAGCTGCGGACAGAATTGGCGACACTGAGTGAGCACAATGCAATAGTCAACATCTTGATCTGAAATGAGGATGACATTTATTCATTTCAAGCGTTGTAACAAGTAGTTTTAGTCAATTTCTTAGACATAAGAAAACCTTTTTTGTTTGAGATTGGCTTCTATTGCAATAGTAAGGGTAAGTGAGCCTCAAAAGGGACTTGAGCCCGTTAGTATTTTTGAAGCAAAGGCTAGTGAAGTTTACAGCTGTGAATATGTATGACAAAACTCCGACTATTCGAAACAGTTTTACTGGGTCGTTCCGAATACTCGGTCCAGCCAGTGCGGCTTCCAAGGAGAACATTAGGCTTATGTGGAAAGTAAGATGATTCGCTATGCAAATTATCTGGAAGTTCAATTAAGTTTCAAAAGTAGTCTACTAATTTGATGCGCTTTGATGTACATGCAACCGGACATTATTGATAAAGTTTAATTTACTTGACGCGTTCCTGAAGTAACAAAGTCGAGACCGTTTCCCACGTTGCTAGTAATTTTAGCAGATTTATTCTCTGCTACAGGCCGGTAAGGAACTATGCAGAAATAGTAGAGGAATTTTGCAAAAATTTGGATAATTTTGTATATAATTGTGCTCAAAGACTTTACTTTTCTATGTGGACTGAGATCAATGACATATGATGTGATAACATCATTATGAAAAATTGTAGCTTCGATGCGATTCATTTTAGGAATATTGAAGCTTCAGTAAAACTCTTCCTCTGATAACGTAAGCAACTGAACTACCCGTCGTTTCTGAATTCTATTAAGTAATTCTTGAAGTTGTAATTTGAACGTATTTAATTTGACACGTAGTAGTGACCAAAGATTAAATATTTCATATATGCTAGGTAAGTGGCACTTTAAACATAGGAAATAATTGAAAAAAACTGTTGCGTATTCGACTGCCAGGTTCACAAACTTTATTTTTAATCCACTCAGCTATCCTACAACACAATGTGAATGACCTTAAATTACAATTAGGTGCATGCAAAGCCATACTAGAATTTATTTTTACGCTCTCCTCTTGTCTAGGATGTGATCGATGCAGATTGGTGTGTAATCGCTTTTCAATGTTTTAAAAAAACTACCCAGTAATTGTACCTAGTAGCTTAAGAATTGAAATATTCAAAATTTCAGGATTTAGCACCCCCTGAAATAATTTCCCAATTTTATTCAACCTTCCATTTTGTTAATATCGCCCCTTTTAATATATCACCATGATCAAATATTTTCCAACATTAAATTAATTGATTTGTCACCCTCCTCTTTGATCTGTCAATTGGGATGGGCGTGGTGTTAGTCAAGTACATAAACCTCTGGGAAATACTTTGGATTATTATAGTCCGTCTGCGTTTGTCGAACACCTATTTTCATTTAAAATAAATATTATTGTCAACGGGAATTACTTATATTTTATAACCTAAGATAAAATTGAATGAAAGATAAATTTAAACTTCTAAACTCTTGGTGGATTTGTGCATGCGTGGGGAAACAAAGGTAGATTAACTGCAATTAGATGCCTCAAACGCACCATTTAATTTAGAATCGGTAATGAATGATTGACATTTGAAGCCCGCAGGGGCACCTCTTCAAGCCCGGACACTGAGCTTGATGAATTTTGAAACTGGAGCAGAATGATTATGTAAGTCACCAGTATGCCTGTAACCTGTAAAACACGCGTTTATTTATTATTTATTAGATATTGGGTCAAAGTATGTTGATCTATTAATTGCCTGTCCCAAATGGCTGTAGGAAATTGTGAAAAAGCCAAATCCTTTAAGTCCAATCTGACTGGAAGATATTTCACTCATCATTAACTGGGAAGCTTGTCCATCCTGAAGCCCCGTGGGGGTTGAAAAATGTCGGTACATGTAATCTGAGAGCTCTTGAAGCTAAAAAAAAAACATAATTATGCATGGGTGCTTAAATACAAAGTTGGAGGAATTCATTTGTAATAACTAAACTAACTTTACGATGACCTTCAGCCGCCAGGACAAGGGCTGCTATGTATACAAAGTTGTAGTAAAATATCTCAAGACCTTTCCACAAACTCGCTGTATCAAAAAAGATTGTGAAGTTACTGGCATAATATGGAATCCCTGCTACCAAGTACACAAAAACAAGACCCCCTACGATTCGGTTCAAGTCTTCAGTCAAACATTTTAGTTCACGATAGTAGGTGTACAGCTTTTGTCAGAGATTCATGAAACACTTTTAGAATTCATTCAAAAAAATTATTATTATTGTCTTTCATAAGTTTTGTAAATCCATAATTCATGGACATTCATGGCCATGGGTATTGAACTTTATAAGTTGATTGACCCTGTTGGCTTGAATTGCAAATAGAATCACTGAACCACACTCAAAAATCAAATCAGCTTTACAAAAATTACAAAAGTTCGGAAACTAACAAACCCTTTGTAATCCTTACCTGTTCCAAACCTTGTTTACTGTCCATTATTTGAACAGCATTCCAAAAATCATTGCTTAACGCATAGAAGCTCAGGGCAATAAAGTGAAAGCAACAATCACAACCATTAGTGACAAAGCTTACACAAGCAGAGCTAAAAATGCAAGTAACAGCCACAGCTACTTTCCAAAGCCCACTTGGAGGGGGATCATTCTCCAGGATATTCAGATTCACACGGCCTGAGCCTAAGACCATATAGAACTGTCGTTTTTCATAGATCAAGTCAATAAATTCCATTGGACTTGAGGGTATTTCATCCAGATTTAAATTACTTGTCGCATTTCGAACTGTAATGATCATGAAGCCGAGACAAAATCCCAGCGTCACCATCCTCATCTGCAAATGAGGAGAGTCGAGTAAGAAAAACAAGAAGCTTCCCTTATACTTTAAAAGTTCGTAGGTCAATAATTGATCTTCGGGTATTCACTTTGAGGATATGTTAAAATGGGATGGTTTTAAAATATGACCTTTCGTGATCGGGATTCCGATTGACCTCCGGGGCTGTAATAAGAATACGCAACGCTCAGGAGACATTTCAAACCGTCTTTCGGCTTCATGAAAAACCGGGTGAAGATTAACCCTGTGCATAGGTACGTTACGGCCGTAGCTATTTGAAAAAGTTTTTCAGGGTTGCTTCGAATGCTCGGTCCACCCAGCGTGAAATGAATGTTGAATGTTTGAATAATGTGGAAAGTAAGATGGATGAGTAAAAAGATTGCCTATAATGTAGACGGTGGAAATTATTAAATCTACAGACTTACAGCTTACAAATCATAAGCATAAATCTCCGCTTTTGGAATTGAATGGATTTTTACTTGACGAAATTTCGATTCTTCGAATTCGATTCCGCCCCCGTCAGCTTTGTGAATGTCCTTAGGTTTAGCCTCAACCACTTTGTATGGGATGATAAATAAGTAGTATAAAATTTTATTAAGTGTACGAAGAATTTCATAAATCCCTGTTTTAAAATGACCAAGTGAAGGCCCATTCCCAAGATCAATTACAAATGACGGTATGACATTGTTCTCCAGACTTTTTACACCGATTTCTGTCATTGTTTTAAGTTAAACACTTTTGGTACAACAAGAACAGATACACTGAAACAAAAAGTATGCACTACAATAAAATTGCATAAAGAACCAGAACTGGCAACTTAAACAATACAAAAAGCTCCTTTTAAAATAATTGTTTAATAATCTTAATGCAGTTATTAGTATAATGGAATTTTGAATAGGTAAACAAATAGCAATTTGTAAAAATTATTGTATTTCATTCTACATTAACTCATCCCACGTCATGTATCGATCCTCGATCCACCTGAGCCTGAGACTGCTAACAAAAACAGTTTGTGTTGATCATGGTGCATTTCGAATTTTCAAAAAACATCAATACATACTGACTGATACTGACCGCTCAGGGTTCATTTTTAGAACGATGGATTTTGAAGATCAATGTCTAGGTCAATTTGAATTTTGCAAATCTTCACAAACCATTCGTATAAGGAAAACCGTAGAACAAACTTTTTCCCTCTATTATTACTTCGACATATTGACAGGATGAGATGGATGTTAACCTACATCTGCGTACGACTTGAAGATTGACCCCACATACTCAAAATGGGTTATCCATTATCTACAAAGCAAGGTTAAGGCTGGCACATTCTAATCCAATCCAATTTTAAAATTAATTATCATAGATATCCCTCAAGACAAATTCTCTGGTTCCGGTCCCTGCAGCTTATGGATGACCCATCACAATTGGTTACGGTCGGTAGGTCATTAAGTTCAGAGTGGATGTAGATGTATGATAAGGAATTGCTCATGGAGCAGTTCTTGTTATAAATCTCTCAAGGTCTTGAAGCTAATCGTAGTAGTATGTGACGGGATATCAGTTATGTCCTGTCTCCATCAGATAGTATCGGTATTCGGTACATACGCATGGTAACTTTTAGTCTAGGTCTAGATACTTGAATTGATTGTAAAAGTTCAGCTATGAAGAGTCCAGGGTTAGTACAGTTATGAACAAGGACAAGGATCAATCAGGGATCAGAAATTGCAATGGCTTGCCTACTCTGCAATAATTGAATATACTGGAAACTGGAGGGATAAATATGAGCTGAGAAGAATTCCCCACCGGGATCTTTTTCATCCGGGTAATTCCAGGCAGACAAAAAATACTTCCGTAACTCCGTTTGTAATGAAATGGATTGCTGCTATTATACGTTGAGTTATCTTCCACGCATTTGGTCTCCTTAAAGAGGTCACTTGCGGTTATGTTGACTTTGCAAGTCGGAAGTCTGTAATATAGTTGGAATTTAACCTTTACACTTGTAGAAATATAACTGTAAATAGAAGGGTTAAGATTGCTCATAGATTTATTCCACACAGTGTGTAAAATGACACGGACAGTTTATTTTCGTAGCAATTTTAATCTACAAGCTTTTGTGAAAGCAGGACTGGACTTAATTTAATTTGTATTTAAAAAGGGGAGCATTCCGAGCATTTAAATACCATGGGCTCTTCTGATGTTATTTTTAAACTTTGTCTTAAGGCTGTAGATTTAAGAATGAGAACAGTAAGGACATAAGATGAAGAAAGCAAGTAAGTTCAAATGTCCTTGAACCGAATGTAATTCCAAAAGGATGTAGTGGGAGAAAAAGAGAAAGATTCTTGAGTTCAGATGCATCTGATTAATGAAATAGTTCATCATTGCATGAAATTATGCCTCTTGAGAAATACTTGTGAAATTTCAATTTGATGTCGAGGTTTTCAAATTATAAATCCGCGGAGCCATATGTGATATGTTATCGTAAATTGCCATAAAATAACTTGGGTTCTTGTAGGCTGTTTAGCATTTCACAGTTTGAAGCAGAAAGGTTCAAGTTTAAGGAAAAAATCATAATTTTAGTGGGAACACAGACACACATTTGACATCTCTAGTATCTTGGATGACAATTGCTGTCATTTCTTGTATGATAACGAAATTCTTGGATGATAAAGAAAGGGGAAGGATGTGAAGGAAAGTTTTAGAATTTGACTTGGTAAATAAGTTTCAAAACTCTTTTTACTACAGTTATATTATCAAGATTTTACTTGTAGTCTTAGCTAAAGCTCATCCTTTGGCAAAAAATCTTTTTTTTAAACTGAGAGTTGAGAATCTATATCCTCTTCGAAGATGTAGCAAACGCATACGATGGTTTGATCTTCTACATATGAGCTTAATAATTTTTGTTGAGTCCATATGGCTAATCCAATTTCGACAGAAAGACCAACGCCAAAATGCCTTATTCTTACGAATCCCTATTTAACATACTGTTTTGATGTTAATAGATGTGACATGCCGGTAGGGTTTGTAACTCCTTACTTTGGAACTTGTATAAAGTTATAAGCCCCCAACTGTCTCGAGCAAATTTAGAGGGGCTAAAACTTTTTGTTCGCAAAAGTCATCCACTACCAATTTCGTGTGAAAGTTTCGAACAGAGCATCTCTGCATTTGTGTGTTACTGGAAGCATAGAAGTTACGGCTATAGAGTTCCCTAGCTTTGTCTTGTTATTTGTAGGACAATAATAAAAAGATTATGAAGAGTGACGGGTCACAGGTGATACATTAAAGTTGGTTGGTAGGTACTCTGCATTGTGTAATCTGACGAGCATTCTATTTTAAGCTCTATTTTGAGAACAAGGAGAAAACTTTCATTAAAACACTAGAGGATCAGTCCTATCCGAAGGGGTAGTGAAAGGGGTGTCTAGCTGCTAATTTTCATTACAACCGGACTTGGCCAATTTTTTAAATTAAGGAGAAAATTCTTGTTTTTATTTCGTTTTTAGTTTCGACTCAAAATAGTTTAAAGTTAAAAAAAAAATCAATTATGCTTCGAATATTTTTGTAAGAATTTTTTTTTGCCTACTGCGTCATACCACTCAAACAAGAAATTTTTGTTACAATCGACGAATAGTTCAAAATTATTTTCCACTTAAACTTGGGTGACCTCTCTAACCCAGTCGGCATAAGAAGATACGCGGGTGTAAACGGAATAATTAGGACACCTGTTGGGTCCAAAAGATGCGATTCCACAGAGGAATGAGGGATCTTCTGGTTTGTCATCATATCGACAACTGACTGGGCCGCCTGAATAAATATTTATGAATATGAATATATCAGTAAATTTTGATTGGATCTAAATTTAGAAATACCTGAATCTCCATTACAAGGGGTCACACCACCCTCCTTTGTCCCCGAACAGAACATGTCCTTGTCCACGGTTGCATACCCCTTAAAAAGCTTAGCACACGCTTGCCAATCAACCAGTGGAATGTCAACCTTTCTCAACTGCTTTGTCCACTTCCCATAAGGATCAGGTCTTCCCCATCCGGTAACTGTGCCGTTTCCTGCAATCATATTTGGGTCCCGACTGTAGTTCTTGCGTTTTTTTAACAGTAATGGACGCATTAAAAACTCAATAATTTGGCAGCAAACCTTGTACAGGATAATCGACTGGTGCTAATGCAATGGGTTGAGTTCTCTCATTCAATGTCAGTGGAGGATTTAGCTTCAACAAGGCAATATCGTAGGTTGGTATAGTTCCCATGTCTCCTGGATGCTTTTTGTATTCGAATTTTGGATGCGGGATGATTTCCGTTACTCGAGTAATCTGTTGGTATTTTTTGACATCTTCGTCCTTAGAGTCGAGGTCATGAGTCCCCGCGGTGACCCACATCCTCTTAGGGTTCGCGTAGGTCCCAGTCTCTTTGAAGAATATGCAATGTGCTGCTGACACGACGTATTCGGGGCTGTGGAGAATTGTCATTTGTTGAAGATATATTATGCTAGTTATTAATTAAAAAGATTTAAATAAAGATTTATAAATACCTGTAAATAGCTCCTCCACATTTCAAAATTTCTGAAGAATTCCAAACATTCTCAATGAAAACTTGATAGGGAAACTCTCCAACAATACTCTCCATCCCTCCAATTATTTTCATCTCTAAAACAATTAGATTTGAAACCGTTGGGATTTGAGAACATATGTCTCATTGGACTTTCTATATTGGATCCAATGCTTTTGGGTTTATAAAAACTTACCATCATTCACAGACTCTGAAAATGCTACTTGAGCTACGATTCCCAGTATCAGAAATCCAGAAATAAAATTATGTGCCATATTTGACAGAGAATTTTGTTTTAAATTCCACAACGGTGATGAAAACCAAGACAAAGCAGTTCTTATTGAAATATGTGGAAGAAATAACCGAAGTATTTATGCGAGTGCTGTACTTATATGTGAAACCCCAAGGCCTAGTTCCATAATAAATATTTTAAATGTCAAATCCTCAGCTTCACGTCATTCCATTTCCATATGTATGTAGGATTATACAAAAAAAATCGTAAGGAGGGCAACAGGATTGTTATTGCGGAGAAACCTGGTTTTATTAATTCAAGACAATCAAACGGCTTTTGATCTTTTTAGCTCCTGTCAGCAGTCTTGGTTTTATTAGGTTACGTTAACCTGTTTACATAAAAGTCTACAATTGAATTTCCTAACTGTTCTTGTCACTTAGATTGGGAGCACATATATTGTTCCGTTCCGGATAAAGTTCGATGAATTTATGTGATACAAAATGCTTTAGTTGGCCCGAGGTATAAGCTATGTTAGTTTATTTAACCATAATCAACTCCCTAACTATTACAATAATTATTTACTGAGAGCTACTATTTGTCGGTTGTTCATTCTCTAAGAGCAAGTGGAGAAGTGGCTGGCGTCTCTCCCAAGACCACGCTTCATCCCTAAAATCCTTACAATACAATTACCTAGATGGCATTTACTCCCCATTTCCAACATTTATAACATTTATAACATTTTTTAACATTTATACTCAACGGTAATCGGTTTGTATTTAAATTTCCTGACTGATAAAAATACTCAATGCGATTTCGGGTATGTTCCTCTCAACAGGGTCATAAATTATACGATATTTGGGGCACCAAAAGCAGGGTGACTAACTCACCTTGAGAATTTCCTATTCCAAACGTGGGGGTCTCTCCTGAATATGTCTTTTTACATTATTATTGACGGTATTCAAAACGCAATTGGACATGTTTTATCTGTATCCGGTTGATAGGTTTCGACTTTGGTCAACATCCCGAAGGTCAATTTAGATAATATCGTGGCCCTAAAATACCTCATGGAAAACCAGATGGTTGGTGGGCGTGAGATTATACGAAAGGAATGAAATCTCAGAAGATGAAACAATTTTTTGTACCTAATTCCTTCTGAAATAGACAATCAAGCTGACAATAATTATAAACATGGAATCATTCATCAAAGTGAGTCTTCTGAGATTGCTACAGCTACCACCAAAATTAATTACTCACTCCCACACGTTCTAACCAAATCCGTTGAATTATAATCTTGCAAGATTAGTCTATACTTAGAAACCACCTTTCCACAATTTGGTGTAAATGATTTGATTAAGAGAATCCCTTTTGAAGTCAAACTTGAGCTTGGAGCAATTAATGTTATATAAGTACAGACATGTCGAACCATTCATTCAAAAGTACTTAAGCTTTACAAATGATAAAACTTGGGTTACTCATCCATACTACAGTCAACCATCCATAGCCTACATTTCATATCCTCGGAAGTCGAAAATACTCATTTTAATAATAAAATGTCTATTTCCCCCAGATTAACCCACGAATATAGAATAGAGAGCTATGCAAATATTGCAGGATGCAAGAGACGGACATATGAAAGATAGCTGAGTTGATGACATACATTAATTACCAGTCAGGCCTTTGGGTTCAATGTGTTTCTAATTAATTAATTATAATTAGTTACACACGCAGTAAGGAAGGTATGGATGATATGATGTACTTTGAAAATGAGAAGATATTTTTTAGCAACTCAACCACATCCATTCAACTCGTGCTCTTGAATGTCATATAATGCTCCGTTTTGCTAATTTGTAATTTATATTGATCAATGGATGATTATAATTATTATTGTTTTAGCTTGGTAGCAAAATAAATAAATATCGAATACCCATAATCCATACTCACCTCACAATTAACACTAGTTAGAATTTGGCAACAATCTTTGACTTGAATCCTGCCATTATAAAATCGTTGATAAATTTATATCTAAATTAATTTAATCTTTACTATTCGCAATGGTCATAAGGTTTGATCTTAACTTCCATTCCCCCATAAACATCTAAACGTGTCTTCTATCTCTTTCTAAAGTGTCCTTGGTGATTTTGTAAAAACTGAAGGAGGAAAAAGCTACAATCTTCAACCACAGTTTCCTGCCGCACGTTGTTCCTCAGCCTTGGAGAGTCAAGCTACTTTAAGCAGGGATAGGTTAGCAACTCCTGCAACCGAATTCGCTTCGAGGCTTGTACAATTCCACATTTCCAGGAATGAAAGCATGGAGGGTTCTACATCTTGGTAATTTTTTGCCATGTGCAAATAGTACACTTGTTGTGCAAGTGACATTAAAAGTGGATTCCAATTATTTTCTACCCTCTTGATCTAACAGAGTTTCTAGCAACCTTGAGTTCATTAAATGACTTCAGAGAGTTGTTCCGGCTTTGCTAACTCAAGCGATTCGGATGTGCTCTATCGAAATTACAATTAGTTAGATGCAAGAGAAAGAACTCATACCGGTAAGTTCAGACATTCTAATATTAGGTCTTCTATCTCTCAAAAAACTGTATGTCCGGAGTATACTCGTGAAAAGAAACGGAAATTGGGTTGTGAATCCCACTCTTCAAAATATACCCAATATCAAAAATGAGATGAGAATTCAGGAGGGGTTGTTCATAAACTACGTTAGATTTTTAATACAAGCTATTTCTCTAATGGTTAAACCTCACCAACGCTAAATTGTAAGCGTCTATAGCGAATTTATAAAGTTAGCGTTGTCGAAAGTCGATCGTCAATGATTTTGGTTGGATTTGTTTTTAGATTTTCAGCACCTTTGCAATTTGCAACAAAGAGTACAACAACTCCTTACATATTAAAACAATATGTAAGGAGTTGCGTACAATTTCAAGGTTGAAGAAGTTTGTTGGAAAAATTTACATTCACAATTTTATGTTTGTATGTACGTTATGCCAAATGTCCTGAACTTCCTATCATACATAATTCCGATTGAAGCCTCCATTTCCTGAAACTTTTTGAGTCATTTTGAAGAACTACTACAGTGACTCCAAATCTGATATCTCTAAGTTCAATCAAGTTTCTCTCCAAGTAATAAGCTCATATCCTATCCAGGAAATCATATTACTGGATCTAAAGTAAGAAAGTAACTTAGAAACGCTCAAAATCCCAGGTTGGATATTAAATTGAATTTATGAATTTTGCAAACATCAATAAACCTATCAAAAATAGGGGGGAAATATTCTAAGAATTTCTAGGAAGTGAATCGACCTATTTGAATATTCCTAGCAGCTACTACAGAACTGCTAACTATTGTTTTTAATTCGAATTAATTCAGAATATTTTTACTATATAAACCCTAACCCTGTAGTTTGGAGTTTTATCCACAAGAATTTTATCCCCAAACTATAGAAATTCAGATTATATTTAATCCATGTAAAATTGCTTTTGAATCAAATTGAGTAATCAATCCTTTCAGAGAACTAAAATAAATGCTTTAAATTACGACAAAAAACTACTGCGATCAAATCACCACACTTGATTGCTTTTCTCACCATAATGTAACATAAATTGGAGAAAGAGAGTCGTGGGTGGCTCATTTTTGAGACTTGGGAAGTTTATTTTTGTATCGTTATCGACATGATAAACTATTATGAGTTCTTTAGGAAAATTTTCATACGTGAATTGACTACGGATTACTGAGGACGGAAATTAGATACGAAAATAGCTCGTGGTTATTTTAGCCTTCTTCCACATTTCCAGTACCATTGGGTTTGGGTATACCAGTGCTGACTTTTCATCCTCCTCAGTTAAGCGGTTAGAGAGGGGGCACTGTTCACAAACTATGTGGACGGTGAGAACATAATTTCAGATTGAGTCTAATAATCTCATGTTAAAATTTTAAATACCCCTGCACGGCTTATGGAGAGTCCCTTGTACGATGAGATTAATGTTATAGTGCTGTGTTGGTTAACTAATTTCACAATCATTGATGATGCCTAACTTGATTTGTTGTTAAAGAAGGACACGTTAATTTTAAAGTTATGCCAAGTCTATATCCACGGACACATTTTTCGGAGCATATAAGTTTGTTTGATTAAGTACGGCACGGATATCATCGATGAAGATGCAGATGGTCCAAAGAAGACACTGAAAGATTTAAAATTCTATTGCAGAAGTCTTCGACTAGCATTCACTACTCATTGCAAGAGGTCATCAATCCCGAGCAGAGTAAGTTAACTCAATTACGATTGCAAATGGGATCAAAGGGAAATCATCGATGACTTGGAAAACGCTTGTTGCTAGTATTCTGAGGGATGAAAACTCTGAGGGAAATTTTGTCGTTCGGACTGGTTATGTTCTTCCTCATTGCCATCGCAAATTCAAGTGGTGATATAAAGTTCAAAAATCCAGGGATGGAAAATATCCCCGGAATTGATGCAAATGAGACTGATGGAAGGGAGATAAATATTTCAACAAAATCTACCGACACCACGACAAGTACAATCAAAGAGTGCCAATTACTTAATAGTTTGAGTGTTCTTCGGTGTGAAGGGCTTAGGGAGTTAGATCCGATTTTCGATTTGATGGTAAGAAGCACTTACTTTGCACTTGAGTTGATAAGCAAGAACCGTTCATGGGTTTGTATAAAATCAAGTCTACTTTGTAATTAATTCCTCTAATTTTTCAGACCAGCTCATTAAAAGCTTTAGAAATCGGCCACAGTTCCATCCAAGCTTTGAATCTTAGTCTCTTCCTGGTGTTTCCAAACCTTGAGGACATCACAGTAACCAAGTCAAACGTCTCAGAAATATTGGGAAAGTTACCTGTGAATCTCAAGACTCTCAATTTATCATCCAATTCAATAAAATCCATCCCAGCGTCTGTTTTCACATTCAATAAACCTCAACCGGAATCTCAAGTGGAGAGTGGAAATTCTGATCCAATAGTTTTCCCAATTGAGGATAATACTGTCAAGACCATTCTACCCGATCTGGGAGGGATGATACTGAAAGTTGAAAGGATTGATTTGTCTTTAAATAAGATTCTCAAACTTCCTAAATCCATTTTCAGTCTCCCTAGATTGAATTCGTTGCTATTGGCAGGTCTGTGTGGTTGAAAAAATATACATTCAAATGTGTACGAATCTGACTACATGAGAATGGCTTTCTAAAAAGCCCATGGCTAGGCACGAAATCTCCCTCATGATACTGATTGACAAGTATTGGTGTCCTATTAGTCTTGGTCCTTTTTTCTTTAAAATGAGGGGGATTTCATGGAAAATACTTAGAGGCAGGTGCAGTCAACCCGTCATATTTGATTACAGTTTATTTTCCTGTGTTAGGAAACTCTCTGGAAGGAGAGTTCGTCTGGGATAAATTGTGGGAATGGGCCAATGTCTCCATTCTTGAGGATGCAGATGATACCTTTTGTCAATTTAGGACCGAAGAAGAATCTTATAAGGTCTATAGTTATCCTATGCTGGGGATTTTGAAAGCTAAAATTGTACGAATTTCTCGACTTCCAATATGTTTTTTACGACAAATCTCCCTTCCGAAAGTTTGTATAATTTACTTTAGGATCTTGAAGAAACGTGCAAAAAAGTTGACAAGTCCCAATGTCCAACCTGTGCCCTGCACGGACTTCAAAGAGATCTGAAGGAAGGATATCCCTTAAGTTACAAAGGGAAGCATGGGAGTATCGCTATAGCTTTGGTCCTTGATTGCTCGAACAGAAGTCTTGAGACGCTGCCAGATATTCCGGAGCAAACTTGGCGTTTGTACGTTTCGAATAATTACATTACTGACTTGAGTCCCCTGAAAAATCCCATGTACAGCAACCTCGTCTATTTGGATTTGGAGAATAATAAAATTGATATTAAAACTCTTGCTGGAGCTCCTTTCTTGGAGAACTACATTTACTTGAATCTGAGGAATAATCAAATTTCAAAGGTATTTTTAATTCGAGAGTTCATAAACTTAAGCGGTCAGGTCTGGAAATCTGTCTTTTGACTTCATTCATTAATATATTCTTCTCCTATAAGTGACTACTATTTTAGCCAAGAATGTTTTAAGGTTATACAAGTTGGTTAATGATTTTCCAATGTTTTGTAGTAGTCATGTGTAGGTTTTTGGTGATAAATCTCTTCTTCTTACTGAAATCTCATTCCTGATTATTAGATTCCCATAAGCATTCTCAACTCCATGAAAAGTCTTCAAGATCGGGATGATTGGAGAACAGGGAATACGAATATTGGAGAAAACTATTTGGAATGTGACTGTGAAGTTGTAAAGGAAATTAAGGTAATATAATTTAATCTCATTTAAGAGTTAACTCTTATTCTACTCATCGAAGCCTAGCATATGATTTCTTGAACCTTATGACTTTTAGCCCTTTCTGATAAAACATTCCAAGAAAATCACAGACATCAACGAGACATACTGTCAAAATTTCTACACAAAAAATGGCCTAGCACACGTTGTAAGTAAGAAATATTTATGTTTAACTGACAACAATTTCAATATTGTTATTCAAATATTTGCAGTCTCTTAAGGATGTGTATCCAGCAGAAGTGTGTGGCATACCAAGATTGTTATCTGACTCTGATCAAGAAATGTGGATCTATATGATCATCGGGCTGGAAGCTTTCCTTATTCTTCTAATAGTTGGGAAAGTCTGGTATGACCAAAGGCGATTTAGAAAAACTGGAGTCCTCCCCTGGTGTTCTAAGAAAATGCCCAGATTACCTTGTGATACAATCCTCGAGGGCTTCAGGGAACCCAGGAACCTGACGGTGACATCTCAAAATCAGTCAATCTCTACCAATAGTACCGAAAAGAAATCTAAATCTTCGGTTCGATTTATGTTTAAGACTTCGCGATCTGGGTCAGATTCAAGCCAGTCAACTCAGCAGTCTTGTGGAACCAAAAGTGATTCTAATGTTATTGCCCATGGAACCAGTGGCAAAAATAAATCTCAAGCCTCTTGGGTCTAACTTTCACAAATTTTAAGGCTTAAAAACCTTGCTTTTAGTTTCTGAACATCAATTGTGCGTTGATTTTATTAATTGTTAGATCATTATTATTGACATCCAAGACAGTGTCCTGATTAATAAGATTGCTACTATTGTACTTAATTATCCATTAGATTCGAACATGAATGTGTCATACACACAATGTAGGTAGGCTATGTCATGGAAATAATCAGACCAGGGTCACAAACTTTTGTACCAACACCAACTCATCAATGTTTTTAGTTATACAACTACAGCAATCTACAGTATTTCTCCTACAAACTCGCGTCAATCATTTAAACTCAGTACACGTATGAAAATAATTGAATTACACTTACATTTTCAATTTCATGAAAACATTATGCATCAAAATTCCGATTAAAAACGCTTGGAAAACTATTATCAAATTGAAATTACGGTAGGAAAATTTGAGATCAAGACCTAATCAAATAAACAATCGAATAAGATGCAAAGATATTTTACATGATACCTTCCCGAAGCTGGTATCGATTCCAACTTCCATGCTTGTTTCTTCGAAACTGAATCAATCAATGGTCTTTGCGTATTTTACAACTCAATCTCCTAACCATTAGAAGGTAAAACCATAACACACTGAGCAGGGATATTGACATCGATGTGGCAGTAGAAAACATTTAAAACTCAAACAATTTTAAAGTGATAAGCTACCCCAAGTTAAGTTAAACGAAGGTCGGTGAACAACATGTCATGTAAATTAGCTTCAAATTCATTAAATTAAAATCATTCCTAATCTTCAATGACCAGAGTGTTTGTAATCATCCGCAGTATACTAACCCCCCTTCATTACCATTGCCATGAATTCACTAATTTATACTAAGGATTTCTAAATATTAATATACCATATTGTTAACCTATCAGTTGCATTATTTTGGTATTTTTTACTCTAATTAACTTTGCACTTGCACCTTTCAATCTTGCATAACAACTTACAAACACAATTATAGTTATGATTATACAATCATCAAATATTGGACTTTATATATAACATTGCAATTTTACAACACTCACCCCAACAAATACAACTTGCGTCGGTTTAGACGTACTTTTCTTGGCATCTACTTGAGTTGTTTTTAAATTTGTGCCTGCAGACACTGATGTTTAATTATTCTTTTTCTTGTAACCAAGTAAGTTTGTGACAGTGAGGATTGCCTTTGAGATCCCAACTTGCAGAATTCGACGATGTAGAAGCCCAGGCAGAAGGACTAGAAATAGGGCTAGAAAAAAGGTAATCGAAATAAGTACAAAATTAAAATCCAAACATTTATCAAACCTAAGTAAGTTTAGTTCAAAAACTCTTTACTTACCAAGTAAATAAGCTAGAAAAAGATTATTGACTGCATTTCCAATCCAAGCCAAGAAGAGCAAAGTGATGACAACGGTGGAGGAGTACTGAAAAACGAAAATAACACAAGGACCATTGGACCAACATTTATTTAAATGCTATAAGTATCATAATTGATGTACAGAGATTGGTAAGACTGTAACTTACCGCATTCGGATAGTCCTTCTTCCAATCTTCAAGCGTAACTTGAAAGTTCCAAACTTGGACACTGTAGTATGCAATGCGGTTGACGAAGATGGAGAACTTTTTCTCTTTTTCAGAGCTCCAGCCATCAGGGTTACTCACGGTCTTAGAGACTGCGGGCAAGCAATAATCTCCAAGCGTCAGAATGAGCCCTAGCATGGCAAATGCAGACACCACCGACGGATTGCAGTACCAAAGCATGCTGAAATTCAAAATCAAAATATGTCATGCAAGTTAAAGTAAAGCCTTTGCAAATATGGAAGGATAGAACATTTCAATTTTCAAATACCCAAAGATCATCGTCACAATTCCAGCCAGGATACATGGGTACGTTTCTTTTCTCCAAATGAATAGGTCTAACAAAACCGGACAAATCTCCCGACAAGGGGTCAGACGGTCTTTGAGAAGCTCTTCGTTCTAAAAATCAAGAATATAATTGAGTATTTACAAGCTACGGTTGAATATCTGAATTAAAACAAGTTCCAATGTACACCATCTCCCCCAAGGCCAACTACCATGCATCTACCTCCTCAAAAAACTTTTGAAATAGCAAATGGTACCCTGATATCACACAATAATATGACATCCTTGTTCATTCATTTGAGGGGTCAGGGTCACTGAGTTCAGTCACGTCAGTCAGGGTTCTAAGTGCGTAATATGAGGTGTACGATGACCCATTTTCCATGCAAATCTCAATTTTCTAACAACCCCTTATGCCTTACCACCAAAATCTCCATTCTGAGCGTCATTTAGATGTACAAGGTTTGAAATTAGGACCAGTTCTTCATCCTCAGCTGCCAAAAACTTGTCAACCACCGATTTTCCCTTCCGAGAATATTACGATATTTTTGAGACCCACACTGGTTACTATATTCTTTGAATAGTGTTTCGAAACTTAGTTAAGGTAAAAACATTTATAAATTAACGCGAAATTTAATATCCCAAGGATTTCCTCTACTTAAAATTTCGTCTGATTTTTTAAGAATTTTTCTTCTAGTTCTAATCAAATATTTGAATTTAGCGGTCAACACGGGAGATCACTTAACTCCACATTACTTTCACTTTCTGCTTCCGTTAGAGAATTGTTTTTTTATAAACTCTGACCTCATGAAATTTTCAGGGTAAAGAGTTAATGACATTTCCACTCAAAGTTCTAAAGCTTGACGGATTGAGGGCTTTTGATGATTTTCTTAGAGGTCCTTTTCAAGGTGCTTTTCAAGGGTACTTGGGCTGGCACGGGAGTTTTCCAGGGGTTTTTTAAAGGATTTTCCATGAACTTTCATGAAATTTGAAGTTTTCAGTCAAATCGATAATTTATGTTTATTAATTTCAAGAATTCTGATAGCACGGCTTTATCTAGACCTATATAAAAAAATTCACTTCTAAAATGTTAACGTCATTCTCTAGTTGGCATGCATTTCTACTAGGCAATAAATATTGACATGGATCATTCGTAGGTCTTTTTCGAAAATAGGAACTTCTAGGTCTGTTGAAGATAAGCGATCATGCAGTGGATTCGAAGAAACATCCATACGACAGCTCAATCTTTAAAGATTGTCCCGAAGAATCTCAAAGGGAAAAGCAAAAGTTCTCAGGAGTGGCTGACAAGGCAGTTGAACGACCCTTACGTGAAGAAAGCACAGGATTCGAATTATAGGCAAGTTTTTCATTTCAAATACAATTAATTGATTACTTTTACGGAAAGATGATCAGCTCGATGACAGCTTTTGTTCATTCTCTGAATACAGGGCTAGGAGTGCTTTCAAATTAGTGGAGATGGATGACAAAATTAAAATATTGAAACCTGGACTGACAGTTGTAGAATGTGGGGCTGCCCCTGGAGCTTGGACACAGGTTATTCTCCAAAGGATTAATAGCGATGGGAAATGTAAGTTTGCTCCCATAAGATTTTAACCCAATATCAATTATAATTATTTTGATTTTTCATATTGTCTTATTGACATAATAACATGCTGACTATTTCATCTTTTATTATTTTAAAAGTGCCATCAAAACCAAAAGGAAAGGTAATAGCAATTGACCTCCTTCCAATAAGCCCCTTGCTAGGAGCAATTCTTCTCCCAGGAGCCGACTTTACAGCCAGCGAAACTCAGAAAAAAATCCACGATATCCTAAGCGAAGCTTCTAAAAATGAAAAAGAAAATTATAGTATTAACAATACTGAGACTGATCAAAAGCTCAATTTAATTGATCTCGTACTAAGTGACATGGCTCCGAATGCAACAGGCATGAAGGAAATGGATCACCCCAGGATTGTTAACTTGATTCGATGTGCCCTGAAGTTTGCAGTGGATAATGGAAAGCCAGGGGGCCATTTTCTGACCAAAATTTGGGATGGAGGAGACACAAACAATTTGGTAACTGAGATGAGCCATTTTTATCAGAAAGTTATCAGACTAAAGCCCCCTTGTAGCCGGAACGACTCTGCGGAAATGTTTCTATTTGCAAAGTCTAAAAAGAGTTAGTATGTCCGCATGTTATATAGGGCCTATTAATCTACTCGTTTTATTACCAGGGTTAACAAATCAACAATCAAAGCCATAATGTGTGTGACTATGAATAAGTTTGTAAAGATTGTTATTTCTTAGCTTAAACAAACCTAATATATTGTTGAACGCACTTTAAATACGACGACTTTCATTAAGCATCTATGATCAGAGGACATATAACTACTGTGGTTATGCCGCTGGGGCATATTCCTTAGCGTATGGCTATTAAAAAATAGAGAGTTGAAAAGCCTGAGTCCAAGCTATAAATAATAAGATTAAAGATGAACAAGCCTAAAAATAGTTAGTCCTACTTATTACTGATCTCTCCAAAGGCTAAATTTAAGCATAACAATTGTCCCTTTCGCTTTCACTTTCTGAATCGCCAACTTCACCTGTGGAATGATCAACATCCCAGCAGTTTTGCAGCTGATAATTTTACATAATGCTTAGTTAATATTTTTTTAATTTAAAAAATACTTTTTTTTTTCTAGAAACAGTTTAGCTAGTCATTCTTCTAGAATATTAAATATTTGCACTGAACCTTCCACTTGCACTAAAGTGAAGGGAAACGATTATGCTGACAATCTTGCAAAGTATAACGAGCAGATTATGATTACCTAATCTTCAATCTCAAAGCTGCATAGATCTCGTGTTTCTGATTGGGTGACAAAACCTTATCTCATTAATTTAATAAGGTTTATCGATGCACACGTAGTCTTTATCTGTATCAAAAAGTACAATAAAGTATACTTGTCTAGTTCAACTTTTTTTTATGGATTCAAATGTAGGAAAAATTGGACTCTTTATGATGTATTTTGATGACATAATGAGTGTGTTAAAATTTTCATAAGTAGTTAAATTTTCAGCACTGTTTTATCCAGAAACTTAACTCCTAAAACCTGTTTTTCCTGTTCCAGTTTTTCGCTTACTTCTGTTTAAAATATTTCCATTCAGGACTAATAGGGTATCGCAATAGTATCCTAGTAGTAGTTTTAGTAGCCCACTTTTAAATTACTTGTATAATTTTCATGTATATCAATTTGAGATCTTAGTAATTTTAAACAACATGATAAGAATTATGTGGAACCATAATAATAAAGGGAGAAGGGTGGTAGCTTATAGATCCCAGGTGAGATTCAAATGCCTCAGGTATATTAAAAAATAAATAAACTTTCCGTTTTGATAATCTCATATGCGTATGCATTTTGGAATTCAAATAACTCTGGTGTCAGTCAGTGTGTCACGAACAAAGAAACGGGAATGGTGTACAATTCTCATAAGTCTTCTTACAAATCTCAGGCTTACTTGTAAGTAAAACTCCTTTAGAAAGTGCATAGATCTTCGTCTGGTCATTGGTTTGCAAAATTAAGTCGAATTAAATTTTTTTTTTAAATCCATAAAGTATATTACAACTTTTTCCACCGATTAAACTAACGGCCCAGACATGACAAACATCACCTACAAACTGACCATGATTATGGTAAACTTCCTAAAGTCTGTGGAAATGTTCTTTATCAAATCATTCCACTCCCGATTCGAGCAGATGCTATCCAAGGCTTATCGACGAGGAGGGGTGACTATGAATGGGACGAATCCGTGGGATATCCAAGTTAAAAATAAAGATTTCTACAACCGCGTTTGTAACAATGGCTCCCTTGGCCTTGGAGAGACGTATGTTGAGGGGATGTGGGACTGCGACGATTTGGTCGAGTTGACCTCCAGAGTAATGAAGAACGGCATCTATAGATTGTACATGAATCCTTGGAATAGATTCTTAAATTTTTTGGAGTGCTATTTCTTCAACTTACAAACGAAGCAGCAAGCTTGGGAAGTTGGTCTTAAACATTACGACCAGGGTAAGGCGCTTTCCTTTTTAAAGTGTCAATGTCAACAGAAAAAATTTCAAAAATCCATGTAATTTGCAGGGAATGACCTTTTTGAGTCCTTCCTGGACCCTTCTATGAACTACAGCTGCGGTTACTGGAAGACCGCAAAGGACTTGACCCAAGCTCAAATTGACAAGATGGACTTAATTGGGAAGAAACTAGTGCTGAAACCCGGAATGCGAGTTTTAGACATTGGCTGCGGGTGGGGTGGACTGTGTGAGCATTTAGCTCGAAATTATGGCGTTGAGATGATCGGTATAACGATTTCCAAAGAAGGAGCCCGAGCTGCTCAAGATCGCTGTTCTGGCCTCCTAGTTGACATCAAACTGATCGACTATAGAGACTTGGATGAGAAATTCGACAGGATCGTCAGCGTGGGGATGTTCGAACACGTCGGTCATAATAATTACAAAGAGTTTTTCCAAACTGTTCATCGATGTCTGAAGGATGATGGGATTTTCCTTCTCCATACCATCGGCGTTAATCATCACGATGTACCCTGTGCAGAACCATGGTTTCACAAATACATATTCCCAAATGGCATCCTACCTTATTACAAGCATATTATGGATTCTACAGAGAAGCTGTTTATAATTGAGGACATGCAGAATTTTGGTTCAGACTACTCAAAAACTCTGTTAGCCTGGTTGGACAGATTTCAAAAGAACTGGTCTCAAATTGAGAGTCAGTACCCGCCTAACTTCTTTAGGCTTTGGAGCTACTATCTTAATTTTTCTGCAGGAGCTTTTAGAAGTCGAAAGTTTCAGCTATGGCAAGTGGTTTTGAGTAAAAATGGAATCGAAGGCGGTTACTATGCTGGAAGATAATGATTGTTGTAAACATTCATTGGAATTTTGCAAAGTGTTTTCTATTTTTTAAGAAATTAATGAAGATTATAATTATAAGAAACGAAAACGGCATTTCTTGAACCTTTTCGCATAAACATGTGACAATGTAAACTTTATCTTTTTTTATTATCCAAAAAGTATCCTACAATATCGAACAATAACCATTATTTTTTTAACATGAAAAATTTGTAAAATCAAATTGAAAGTTTTTAAACCAAATTGTTTCAGGGACAAAAGTCAATTGTGTACTTGTGCTTGTGGGCAGAAAATAAATATAGTCAAATACGTAATCCCAGTTTTATTGAATGACAGCCTCATAGCCCCCAGGGAGACCATCTTTGGACAAGACAATATGCCAAAGTTGGAAGGATCGAGTACTGAAAAAAATTGAATTACATCATTAGATAGATTATATTAATGAGAGCTAAAAAGCTCCATTAAAAAAATTAAAGAATCAATTAGTTACCTGAAGAACGCTTCTGCAAATGCTAAATATAATTTCCAAGTCTTGTAGAACCTCTCATCATAAATCTTGGAAAGTTGATCTGGCCAAGCCTTATCGAAATTAGCTTCCCAAGCAGCAATTGTTAAACTGTTATTGAAAGAGATATTTATAAAACGAAACATGGTTTCCCCGTAGCATGACATTGAACATGACTTGTGATATTAACCTGTAATTGAACGATATATTCTGCCAGTCTTCGATTATAAAGCGGCCATCCAGTGCATTTGTGACTTCGGTAAAGTATGGGATATAACCATTAGGCCAGAGGTACTTGTGACTCCAGACATCAAAGCCGCACACAGTGGGATGATTATTCCCCATAGTGTGGACCATAAGAATCCCATCGCCAGTGAGGCAACGTTTGGCGACGTCGAAAAAGACTCCGTAGTTTTTAGATCCTACATGCTCAAGCATTCCACAGCTGACGATTCGGTCGAATTTCTCATTCATGTCTCGGTAGTCGCATAGTCGGAGATCAACCGGAAGTCCCTGACAGAGATTCCTTCCGTATTTGAGCTGTTCTTCCGAAATGGAACATCCAACTACCTCCACCCCGTAGTTTTTGGCCAAATGACAGGCCAGTGAGCCAAATCCACATCCAAGGTCCAGGACCCTCATTCCAGGTTCCAATTTTAGCTTGTGGGCAATCAGGTCCATCTTGGCCAATTGAGCTTCGTCCAAGGTCTTAGCATTTCTCCAGTAGCCGCAAGTGTACTGCATGGTTTTTCCTAACATAAGTTCGTACAGGGTGTTTCCTGAAATTTAGTACAAAATACGATCCGATAAGTATAGTGTTTATAATAATACAAACAAAACGAAAATAGGAATTCAGAATGCCCCATTAGGAATTAAATTATAGTTTCCTCAACTTCAAAAATTAATAAAATACAATGAAATTGTAACTTACCAATATCATAATGTATCGCTGTTTGCCAAGCTTTGTTTTTCGTCTGCAAGTTAAATTTACTTCCAATCCAAGTCAAAGGGTGGACCATCTGTTTAGTCTTCCTGGTTCTCATTGCCGCAAGTGCAAGGGCCTTAGGGTCGTTAATTGTGCAAACCTTGTCCATGTGGGCTTCAAAAACTCCGAAATTTTTTTCCAGAATCGTCCGAATGTAAAACTCCGTCTCATTATGAACTTGAATTCCGAGGCTCCCCGTCCCTTTATTGTTCCAGCCATATTTGGCAAAGTCTTTGTCAACGTAGGACTTGAGAAACGGCAGCATCAACTTCAGGAACACACGGGCAACGCATTTGTAAATGTCGAATGCTTTCAGTATGGCCCAGTACAACAGATCTGACAAAAAATCTTGAATCATGGTGAATACCGTTTTCTAAAACTCCTTGGTCCCCTTATTTGTAAACTGATGAGTCTCACCAGAATGATTGAGCCACACTGACTACTTTTTTTCTGAAGTTATGATAGTAAACTTCATACTAATGAAATTATGAGCATGATGGACTGTCCAGAAAAAAATCCTTAGGTCCACCTTTCTAGTTTAAGGTTTACCTAAGTACCCTTGTCATACGCCTACAATGGAATGCAAAATATAGGGTATTTTTATAACTTTAAGCTTCTTAAGTCCGTAAAAGTCTAGTCTAAACGCATAAAAAACAAACGCAGTTTTTGTGTGCGGGTACTTAGAATTTACCCTCTTGGGTCAGTGTGAAAGGGTTGGGGTACCTGCTTTATTTAATTTTACACACCCCGTCACAATGTTAGGCTAAAGGGTTGAAAGCTGTTCCCTGCAGCTAGGAAAATATTTTTTATTCTGAAATACTTATCAATTTAGACACCTTGTTTTTTTTATTCTTGGTAAAACTGTAAACCTCTGCGTATTTATTTCTTGATCTAAAAATAATCGTGAAACAATTGAGTTGTCGTCGGGTCACAATACAAGCTGCCATGAACCCTTTAGCCCAAACATCCAAAATAGTCTGTCCGAGTTTCTCATACATGAGAAATTTAGAGGCTACCGATGCCGAGATTTAAACTTAAAATTCAATTAGGTACAGCAGCTTTTATCAAATGATTTTCTTTGCATCATTTTAGCTTTTTAATTTAATTACAGTGCAGCCAAATGAGCTTGTATGTATGTATTTAAGGGTTTCATGATGAGTAATGATCGTGACACCCTTAAATACATACATACATAGACAACTGAGCTTGAGCTTTTGAAAAATGTTCACAAATCACATTTAATCCTAAAAAAAGTTCAATACAAGCTTCTGGAGAAATTCAAAATATAAACTGAAAGATTCTAAATCATCAAGAAGACTTATGTTAACAATTAAACAAGTTAAAGGACATATGTTGTTTAGAATTTTAAAACTAGTACTCAGCCAAGCAAGTATCAATGAAATGCCTCATCTGTACTGCAATGGCAGTGATTCCAACGGCTGTGAAATGTACAGAACAGCTTTCAGAATTCCCCTGTCTCAAGAAGGCATCAGATCGCTTCTGTCTCGACGGCTTGTTTAGTCTTTGGTTAATCATCTCATGGAACTTTTCCTGGTTTTCTTGGTACAGCTTGACTAGCATTGCTAACGGGTTAATGGGAGTCCGCTGGTCCACAAAACACCCGGATTGACTTCGGGACTGCCATGAGAGAATTCGGTGGAGCCAATCTTGACGGAAGAAGTTCGGAAAGCCTGTCATCCCACATATTCCAACTGGGGTTACAAAAAAAAAACGATAATTAATTTTAAAATACAGGGCTTATTAAAATAAGGTTTTATTAGTAACCAAAAAGCATGAGGACTACCTTGCTCAACGAACAGATCAATGTAATTTGTTGGGAATCCGGACTCGGATATGGAATTTGCCTCAAGCCATACTTTTCCGCAGAGCTTTTGTTGGTAGAGGCGGAGGTCATCTTGGTCAGTGTTTCTCGAGCACTGACGCTATTTTCAGAGGAATGGGTAATGAAATTAGGTAAATGTTACTAAAAAGCTGTGTTTTTCTTCATTCCATCAATGTTCTGATCTAGTGATCTAAATCTAAAATATTATTGACTGCTTCCGCTTCATAATTTAATAAAGAATATCGTATTGCTCAATATAGTTTTAATCTATTTATAAGAAGAACGTTGAACCCACCTTTCTGGCAAAAAGTGTGTAGATAACTTGATGTGTCAAAGAGTACAATGACTGCTCCTGTTCCAAAAACAATCTCCTGCAATCTTGGGAAATCCCTTGAGATTTACAATTAAAAACTTGGAAAATGCACGCATCCGATTCCTCTTCTTGAATTGTCTCTCCACTGTCTGCCAAAATTTTCGAGAAATTCTGACCACCATTCATGAGTCCGTATGATTCAAGGACCGAGTGTGATTCCCAGTGACCTTCTAAGGGCCAGTCCCAAAGGTTAGATGTTGTCACCCAAGGCAAGGTGTCTAATTTGATATTGAAAAATAATTTACTTCGCATCTAATGATTAATACTTTTTCAACTATTTAAGAAAACACTGAGACCGCTTACGTTCTTTCTCAACTTGGGTTATCTTAGGGTTAGCCTTAACAGCTTTGATAATCTGTTCACTCAACACTCCAGCTTTGTTCGACAGGTAGGTCAAATACTGTTGGAGTAGTGAGGGCAACTTGGGATGACTTTTTAAAGCAAGAGCTAGTTGCGCTGTGGATTATTAATTATTATACTTTTTATATGGACATGGACGGCTTTAATTGATTATATACATGTCACATGTTGAACCTGATCTACACCATTAAATATGAAGAGTGAATATTTTTGACATTTTCAGCTTATTTTCATACGCTCTGAACTCTTGTAAATCTAGAGATGGCTAATTTCCAGAGGATATCTATCCGATCTTTATAATTCAAATTTAAAAAAAATCCTTAAGTAACCCACTTAAGAATATGCAACTAAAAAGCAAGCACGAAAAATCTTTGAGATAAGTTGTATGCAAATTAAATTGAGAGATTTGATGTTGATAGCCCGCAGGCAGCAAAAAGTGAAATCTGCCATTTCCCCATTCAGTTTTCAGCCCATAATCCCAATGCAATGCTCTTTCTCTTTAGCACCTTGAACATTAAAAGTCTGTAATATACGAACTATATAACTGACAATTAATTATAATTACAGTACAATTAACATTTAACACTGTGACTCAATATTTAAACATATACCTACATATATTCATGCATAATCTCTAGAATTTTCTCTACTTTCTCAAAGATCGGTTACTCGATTAGAAAAGTTTTAAGAATCTCTTGGAACGCTTTATATAATTTATAAGGAAATGCAACTTATGGATTCGACTAGACTGTAAACCTAATTTTTGAAACATACCTTGAACAACCCGAGTCCCCACAGCCGCATCGAGCACAAGCTTATCCACATTGAGTTCATAAAACTTCAGAGCTCTGTCTACTGAATCTCCCATCGATTTAAAATCCCCTGGAATGTATTTGCAACTGTCTGAGATCTCCATTAGAATATTTTCGTCATCTTTCGTCTTATCGAAATCGATATTTGGTGTATTGGTAATGAGTTGACTAGCTGCGAGTGTGACCAAAACGCAGATTAAAATTAATCCTGATATTCTGCTCACACAGTGTAATCTCCGGGTTTGCATTTTAGAAATTTTAGAAATAAAATATTTTCAAGTTTAAAATTAAGGAGATCCTGAATGTCAAAATTTCTGTGAGGGATGATCTGTGTGTGAACTACAGATTTTGTAAATTTTTTTAACCATCCCTCATGTTTTGCAAGTATGGACTGCGGTTACTACCTGCAGGTATCGTACACAATTGAAGTAATTGATAGAAATTCGCAAACCCGTTATCATATGTACTTTTTAAAGGGAAAGATAGAGTTGACGCGTGTGTGAGTAAACAAAGTTTAGTGAGATCGTCAGATGCAGACAAGACCAAACCACAATGAACAATGAGACATCAAAATCAAACAACGTAGTGAAGGTTTAAATTCTTGGATCCTACAATCCTACCTTGCCAATTTGCCATTCCCATTTATCTTCATTATTAATGGTCTTGGATTTGGGGTTGCATAGGCCATTTTATTTACTCAACCTAGAAGCACTAAATTCTAAGGTCGGTTCTGTTTATATCGAAATTGGCTGAGAAAAGAAATCTCTATCATCCCTGACTGGTTTTTGTCACACTGAAACACTATGATGATGAGTTTTTGTCTAAATTACCGAGGCTGCAATCCATTAAATTATTACAATGGTGACTGGGGAATATATCTATAAGTTTGTTGGTAGATAATAGTAATCATTTAGCGTAAAATCATCACTTGTGATACGCAGTTCCTCAAAGATTCAATAATCAACGTAAATAACGGTTCTTCAATTTTATTAGGCTGGAACAAACTCAAATGAGTTGCAGAGATTTGCGAAACATAATAAGCTTCTTTTTTTTAAAATAAAATTCAAAACATTCAAATTCCTTCCATGATTAAAAACAAATCGCACAAAGAAATCCTTCAGGAACTTTGTTCAAATTGAAGTACTCTAGGAGATTTCTGACCTCAAGTCTGTCAAGGCTTTTGTTATGATAGGGCGCTTGATTGAGTGCAAAAGTTCACCCAATGAACAATATAACTTCAGTTCACTCTTGTCAATCTTAAAATAGTGGCATTTACTTGCAGACATCTGTAGTGTTGGAACTTGATTTGATTAAATTTTACATATTCTTAAACTGTATTCCCAGCACAGCGTGATACGATTTTATTGGATTATAGAGTAAATACAGGAAGGGCTTAATTTACCTTACTCGAATTGAATACTTAATTGATTTCTTGTGGTGTGAAAATGTGAAACAGAATTTCTGCTCAACATTGCTCAAGATGTGGATAAACGGTAAACCCACCATCCCATGAAGATTACTGAAGCTTAATGTGTATCACTTGGACTGATTTTAAATTACACATTTTATAGAATAATGTCTCCCTCGCAGGTTTAACAAAAATTACTCACTGCTTAGAAACTTATCGGTAATTATTGCCTTGAAGTCTATACATTATGATTTATAATGCTTAACAATAGACTAGTAATCAAAGTTCGAAAGACTCCTTCCAATAAATTATAATTTGAAGTTTACATAATTTTCAATCCCATTTTTTTGCAAATAGTATTCTTTCAATATTTTGTCTTGATCTTGAACTGAAAATAGTAACGATCTTCTTTGGTATAATAAATCAAACATTTACCATTCTTTCATAAAAAAAGATACTGGTTATGTACTTCGTCCATGAACCTGGAAGGAAACGGTTAAAAGTAACAAACTCATAGATAAAGGTAGCGTAGTAGACGGTTTTTCAAGCAATAATCGAATTGATATGCAATATAAACATTTTTTTGTATTAATGTAAATTGAATTCTTTAAAATTTAGGATCAAATTAAATTAAGACATGCGACGACCAAAGATTTTACAAGAGAACACAAGAGTTTTGACTAGCCAAATCCATGTTAGTTGGATTAAGGTTTCCAAAGGCTCGAAATATTTTTCTTTTTTGTATTTTCATCCACAACGACCACAACTACAGTCAGCAAGTTGCAATTCCCTTACATGGCTAATATTACACCAAAACTGCTTTCAAGATTCCATAGTATTTCTCAAAGGCACTATTGTATGTTTCAACGATGAAATGAAATCGAAACTACTCAAAGATAATGAATCAATTGCGTAGCATAACCTATTCTTTAATTCATTAAACGTTGATCTTTGATGAATCTCCAATTGAACTACCAGAGGAGTACCTCCTTCATTTGAGTCTTCATCCTCATCTGACCTTTCTCCCCCATTAGAGTGGTCTTCGGAGAAATAATCATGATCTCCATCGGATTCCCCCAAAAATCCGGGATTTTGACTAGCACCATCGTCATCATCGTCGTCATTTGAATCATCATCATCCTCGTCATTATCCTCCTCCTCGCTATCTTCATCGTCTTCTGTATCTTCTTCTTCTTCTTCTGAAGGCCCTCCTGTTCTACATTTTCTCTTTCTTTTCATACCTGATTTTTCACCTTGACCTTCCAGTGTTGCAACTTGATCTTCTGCTGTATCAGTGTCATCATCCTCATCATCGGTGACTTCTACATTCACAGCAGGGTAATTATGTCTTCCCCCATTCAGTGCACTAGTAAGTTCTTGCTGTCTTGCTGTCTCTTGTAATTCAATTCTTTGTCTCTGTCTTTGAAGAAGTGCAGAAGTGATAATTGCAGCACGGAGTGCTTCATTATTAACGTTGGACCTAGACCCCCTTACATTTCGCCTTTGACGAGTTACATTTGGCCTAGGATTTTCCCAAAAGAAATTGATTTCTAGTTGCATCCTGATGTCAAAGGCCATGAAACATACTGTAATTAGGACGGGGAGTTGAACCTTATTTGACCACGCTAGCTTGAATAAGGCGAGAAGGCTATTTCTGAAAGGAGAAGTTTAATTAACATTAGAAGATTGAACGGCTTCATATAATCATGATGAAGTTCTTTTGGTTTACGTTCAACATTTAAATTACTTAAAAGGTTCATTAAGAGAAGATGGCAGGATTGAGCCGATTCTCATTATTGGGAACGGTATCCTGAGAGGAAGCCACATTGGACCTCCTGCAGCGCCTGGTAAAGGAATTGGGAGTGAAAGCACTGGCATCTCCTACAAAGACAAAAATATACAGAACTTTTTAAAATCCTTTCTGCCCAGTTGGTCTTGGACATTATCACTTGTATTGAGACATTTAAGTCCCTATCATGATTGTGATGATAAACAAATGCTATCCGCAGTTACGATCAACAAATTATCTCTACTTACTACTACTTAGTAGTTAGTACTTACATGATATGAAATAAAGATACTATTTACAATATGACACGGATTGTGACTAGCTTTATATATGTGTACATTTCCATGTTTTTTTCCATGACTAACTATCTACCAGTCATTGTAAACTTATACTAAACACAAATAACAGATGCAGATCAAAGAATCCAAACTGTATGACCTTCAGTTGTAGCAGCTTTAACTAACTCCCTCCCTAAAACTACCGATTAAGTAGTTATCTCTTCGAGGCTCGAACCTCTTTTGGATCATCTTGTGAATTTTATCAACGCTATTAACTCATGAAATTTAAATCTACATTGGATGTCTCTTTATATAAAATGAACATAGCTTTCTGCCTTTAGTTCTATTACATATAGTATCTATAATTAGTTTTAAGTTAACTCCGACTAACGAGCTCAGAGGGTTAGATAAAACTTTAGATTTTTGTAGGAGTGTTCAAGGAACTAAAACAAGGTCCATTTTAATTTCTTACTCTTTAGAATAGTTTAGGTCAAGCGTATAAAATACGCAGTGAATCTATTCAATATTCAACTAAGCCTTCCTTTGTCCTTATGCCATTAACACTAGCTTATAGAAAAATAAGTAACTGCACAATTTACAAGATGTTCATATCATAATTCGATAAATTCGATTTTTAAGACTTCAATCTTAAATTGTGAACATGCAATCCCCATTTCATATTTTGACCTAATTATACATTTGAAACTAATAAACCTACAACCATAACCAAAATTAGTAATAACTTTCAAGTTCCAGCCATTTACTTTACTTACACGAGACTTTGTATTGTTGTTTGTGGATAATTTAGTTTCCTCCCTGGTTATTTATATTTTAACAGAGGCAAATAAGGAATTCCAAAAAGTGAAAAGTTAACAAATTTCCCGATTTCTTAATTCATAGAAAATGGACGTAAACTTCATAGGGAAACGAATCCTTGTAACTGGAGCAGGCCGAGGTAAGTGTTTTACCATTTATTTCTTATTACATGATTAAAACCACGAGTTAATTAAGTAATTAAATGATTCACACGGTGAGTTTGACACAAGTGTAGCTTTGAAAGTTTTGACTAAAAGTGAAATGTGGTTTTGTTATTTAGGGATCGGGCGGGAACTTTGTAAAGTTTTGGCCCAAAGCTCCCCTCAAGTGACAGTTTTTGCCTTGTCACAGACTCAAGCCAACTTGGACACTTTGAAAGCGGAATGTCCCCAAATCCAAGTGATTTGTGTGGACTTGAGCCGATGGGACGAAACTCGTAAAGCTGTCCAGGCAATTCTTCCCATTAATTGTTTGGTCAACAATGCTGGGACAGCCCTTCTTGAGCCTTTTCTTCAAGCCACTCCGGAGGCGTTTGATACGTACGACTTTTTATTTATTCTGCTTTATGGGGCACCTTGAGATGTTTTTTAAGAATACTTGACCCTTGCTGACCCTTGAGTTCCTCATAGATTCAGGAAATCAGGAAATGGGAGTTAGAGTCAAGAAAACTTTTTATTTGGCAGAAACAAAGACTAGAATATTTTTAGCTGTAAGAAACTGTCAAATTAGACGAAAGTCAACTTTCTATTCTAGTTTTTTTCTTTTAAATTCGTTAAAAATTAAAAATTCGTTTAAAACGGTTCGAAAGTTTATTTTCTTCCACAACAAATGGTTTTTAGAGAGCTCTTTCATTCGACCGTTTGGATGGGTTCAGATTAACAAGGTAATTTAAGATATTTTCAGTCGAAAGGGCCGATTTCTCATTACCCCAATAAGTTCTCAAGTCTCAAGTAAGTACTCTCAAAATATATCACAATGCCCATGTCACTTACATTGCACTCCCGAAGTAACTCGTACTGATCGATTTAATTTGTGCATGTAATCTATACACATTTAACTGTACTTGAATCTAGAACTTTTAACATAAACGTAAAAGCGGTGTTCAATGTGAGTCAAGTTGTAGCTAAATCTATGGTTGACCAGAAGAATGGTGGGTCAATTGTCAACGTTTCGTCACAGGTACCTATTTTCGATATTGTTTCCACTAATCTCAAGAAAGTAGTTTCTGTGAATTGCTTTGAATCATATTTCATATTATATGCAATGAAATATTCTAGGCCTCACAAGCAGCCCTGACAGACCACATGGCATACTGCGGAAGTAAAGGGGCTGTTGATATGATTAGCAAAGTTATGGCTCTCGAACTTGGACCTCATAAGATTCGAGTGAACTGTGTCAATCCTACTGTGGTACTGACCGACATGGGTAAAATCGGATGGGCTGATCCGGTGAAGGCTGGACCGATGATGGCCAAAATTCCTTTGGGCCGGTTTGCAGGTTGGTACTTTGATAGCAGTATTTAATAGCTTGAATGGATGGAAGGAATGATAAATAAAGCTTAATTCATTTTGGAATGTCTTTTATTGCAGAGGTGGATGATGTCCTCCATGCAATATTGTTCCTCTTGAGTGACAAGGCAGCAATGATTAGTGGTGTTACTCTTCCAATCGATGGAGGCTTTTTGGCAACTTAAGATAAGATGCAATTAGAATTTGGAAAAATTCCCGAATATTTAAGTGGTTGGAAGTGTCTAGCAAGTGTCCAACTTGACATAAAATAACTTGGCATCAAGACAATCCATGTAGCAGTTATTTGCATAGCTTTCCATGAAAGTTCTAACTTGTCTCGTAAAAATTTAGAATAAACGTTGTATAATAATTACAAGTACCAGTTTACAAAGTATACATGCCCTCATTGCCCTCTCTTCATGCCCCGGCCAAAGATAAATAATTTTTGCTTATTCATACTTTAGCAGGGGCTCTCATACCCTGCTATTGCATATTTATCAATAAATAATTGTATGCACAATCATATCATCATATCAAACCAATAACCTAAATTCTTATCAGAATCAACTCCAAATTCACAAAATTAACGCACAATGCCCCTAAAATGTCTGTTGAACTTTGAAGGCTCTACACAGAATATGAAGACTTAACCTGGGGTTATCCACACACAATGTAATGATTGGGTATGGTAAATTAAAGTCTCATGAGGTCAATCTACATTTCAAATGTAATGATATGGGTCATAGGTCATTAGAATAATTTCTACAATAATTTATGGACGCTCCCAATCGACCCAATCCAACAAGTTTGAGGTGGGAAATTGGAGGGAATTTGGGAAAGAGAGGGAATCTAACCGTCAACAACTATCAGCCCAGGCAATACCAAAAAAAATCTCAACGGCCACTGGTATGGTAGGTAAGTGTAAACTGTGTACAGAATACAGATCGACTGTCGTCCTAAGTTTCCTTAGAAATTTTTCATAATTTTTATAAGTTTTTAGAACGATTCAAAAAATTAATAAAGAGGAAATAGATGCATCTAAAAACACAACGTGTTTGACATCAATAGTTCCGTTATTGCCGTTTTGAGTTTTAACTAATTTCATAAAACCCGTCCAACTCGTCCAAGATTAGAATGGCTACAGCTAGGCGAGGACCTGGAGGTAGACACGACAGACAATTAGCCAGAATTCACGATGTTATGGACGAAACTTGGGACAAGTTGGAGGATAAGTGGAGTCACTTCGGCTACACCCCCGAAACTATTCAAAAGAGGAAGAACACGGTGGAAACTTGTGTTTCGGTAAGTTTGAAGTTTGATACGTTTTATGATTTCCAATGTGTCGCTTGATTTGTAATGTTATGGAATTTTTGTTTTTACTGATATCATTCATGTTACTTCAACAATGTGTGTTTGCAGGAGCTGCTAGCCGATATGGACCAAGAGCAAGGATCCTTGGTAATTCAGAAAGAAGAGGACCTCGAAGAACTTAAGAAAGAAATGGGACAGCTTTCGAAGGAACTGACTTTAGATGGGGCATTGGTTGCTCAGACCTTATCCAAATCTAAGGGGTTGGCTCTTCTAGAGGTTGAAAAATTATTACTAGATGTTCTTAAAGATCTCAGAAAGAGTAAGGAAATCCGGATGGAAAAGTATCACAAAATCAACAATAAGGTTCTACAGCTGAGTGAAGAGATGGGGGATGTACCTTTTACGCTGGAATTTGACGGAATCCCATCTGATGCTCAGGTCATAGTCAAACACATTTATATTTGCATTTATATCCACATGTCACATGTATATCGTGTCGTGAATCATGGCCTCATACTTGTGGATCGGCTGACTGGATATAATGTTAATATTTCTAGGTAGCGAAGTTAGAGCAGCATTTAACACATTTGCAGCGAGAAAAACAGCGTCGTCAGCAAAGCCTTGTACAGTTTAAGAAATCGATTACTTTGTTGTTTGAGTGCGTGGAAAGAATTCCGAAAAACGAGTTGGAAAGAGTAATTTCAGATGAGTACCCAACTCCCAATTGTAGCTTGAAGGTCCTTAGTATGAGAGTTTTACAAGATATGGAAGAACTGGAGTTCAATTTGAAAAGTCAAATTCAAGTAAATGCAGATGATGGCGAAAAGTTATGGGAAAAGATTCGACAACTGTGGTCCAGACTCTCGATTGAGGAGGAAATAAGAAATGCATTTGAAAAAGTACACCGAGGGATTCCCAATCCTGTGGGAGATAAAAATGGCTTAACGTATAAGCCTAGTGCTTTGAGAGGGGTAAGGAATAAATTCTTTATAATAGTATTTAATTGAAAAACAGTTGTAAAATATTTGCCAAGAATGGCCTTCAAGATAATTCATTAATATATTTTCATTTTTAGCTTCAAAACGAGCTAGCACGTTTAGAAGAAGAAAAACGCCATAATATGGCCCTATTCATCACACAAGTTAGGGATGAACTTGTGGATTTGTGGATTTCAAAATGCTTTATGGAAAAAGTTGACTCAAGATTTCGTCATAAAAATTATTCACACCTAACAGAGTTCACAGAAGAGGATTTCATCTCTGACTTATACACTGAAGAACTTCTGGGAAAACATGAAAGTGAAGTTGAGTACTGGCGCAGCTTTGTGGATAGAAACAAAAAAATAATTGATGGGGTAAAGAATCAATGTTTGATGAGTTATTCATCCAAATTAATAATGATTAAACAATTTCGCTCATATGTTTGCAGATTTTAAAACGAGGAGTTATGTTTAATCAGTATAAAACACTCGATCAGAAGTCCGATGATCCTGCTAGATTGGCAAACCGAGGAGGTGCACTACTCAAGGAGGAGAAAGAACGGAAGACTCTCGAGAAATCCATTCCTAAATTAGAAAAAGAACTCAAACAATTGAGTCACAAGTTTGAAGAAGACCAAGACGATGGTTTTGGAATGAGAAAATTTATGGTTTTTGGAAAAGAGATTCCGGAAATGATCGATGCAGACTGGGTTATTTTTCATGAAGAGAAAGATCAACGAAAAGAATCTAGGGTAAAATCAGTTTATAGTGTTTTATTAAGCAGCTGAATGTGATGATAGCATACTTAATATGTACTTTACTTTACGGTTGTAGAAAAAACAGCCAGATGTTCCTGGAGTGGCTGGAAAAACCCTAATGACCACGCACCTAGGGCCGTCTGGATCTCGAAAGCGACCTGCTACACCTTCCTCAGCGCAAAGAGTCTTGTCAACTCCGGTGAAGAGAAATAAACTTGCCCCACCGACTCCAGGCAAAACCATATCCTCAACTCCATTTCAAAGCGATAATGTCATGAAGAAACCAGGTCAATCCGGCAACCGTCCAACGGTACAGTGTTTTAATTTAATATTAATATTTAGGTACAGTCTTCTCAGGTAAAGTTATTGTTGGAGAGTTATAAATCAATAATTACTTGTAGTCACGGATTCCGACGGGCAAACCACCTTCAGGTAGTTTCTTTAAACCTCCAAATCCAAAAACTGTCATTCAGTCTACAGCCCGTAAACTTTTACGGAAAAGTATGGGACATAAGCGGAAAGGTAGCAATAAGCTAAGCTCTTTAGCTTCATGGCCTTCCTCCAGCAGTTCTGACCCTTCGTTTGCCTCTCTGGCGTCTGAGGATTCTCGTATCCAGCCAGTCATGGAAATAGTGTCTTTGGACTTTTCTGAGATAGTAAGAAGTCAGGCACTTGGGTTTTAAACGATATAATGGAAGTGAAAATGCTCGATGGATGTTATGATTAAAAGGCCGTGGAAGTTGACTGCTCTAGCTACTGCACAATGCATGGAATATTTAAATAATTAATAATTAATTCCTTACAGGAAGCATACCCATAACTTTCCCTGCTGAAAGAGCGCATGAAAATAGAATGTTGGGAGATAGTATGACTACAATAAGATTTAAATATGCGTAATTGCATGATATTGATTGGGGGGGGGGGGGTTGTGCATTGGGAATGGATTCACTTTCAAGGAAATCTGTGTACAGATATATATGAATACTATTTTTTGTAGGCTGTTACCGAATTTGCCAGGCCTGCAACTCGGTCCCGAAATTTTCAGACTCCAGCATCATCAGCAGCGAAAAATAAACTAGGTGTTAGCAGGATTCCAGGTATTGATGGCAAAAGGGGAAAAGAGCAGGTGAATCCGATTCTGGACGTTGGAGTGAAATCTCCAGATTCCACTTACTCTGATTTTACTGTGAGTAGTTTGAAGTAATTAGAATCGTAAGTTTTGGCTGTATTTGCGTTCTAGCGTTACATAAAACAGAATGTCAATTTGAAAATATGTATCAAAATTGCTTGGGCTTTCACTTGCTTTTTTATTGGTACTCTTCAGTTTTAGGAAGTATCGTTATTTTCTACAAATCTACAAATTACAATTTTTTTTAAACGAATACGTTCCCTGATTCAGGTTCCCTTGATGTGTCAGTCAACGCTGAATTCTTCAGCTGTGTCTAATGCAGCCCAAAATCGAAGACCATTTACTGTCGTTCCCTCGCACCATCCCACCAATAATACCGTTACTACTCCCACAAAATCAGACGGCGGGCACACCTTTACACCTGCTAAGAACGCTCAATTGGAACGGGAATATTTCTAAAACTTTTTTCCTGTGGTTAAATCAGTTTGTTTGGGCTTGTGGTTAGCTGTGACGTTGAATCTTATACTAAGTAGGTATGCCTTCTGGTAAATTTTTATAGTTGAATATTTTTTGTAAAATACATTAGTTTTCTGAAGATTACCACTTTTAACTGTATGCCTAATATTAATAATAATTGAAAATATTTGTGTGTAACATAGATATGTGAGTACTTTGTAATTGATAAGCAACGAAAAATTGTAATCCAAATCAGTGTAGTCTTCTCAAGAATATGAATAGAAATCTTACGAGGTTTGATTAAAATAATTTAACTTAATGTCTACTATATCGGTTAATGTTTCATTGACTCTCATTGTAAATAAATTAAACTTTCGAGAATCTATCTTACTGTATTAAAGGGATTATAATAGTCTCACTCGCAGTGGGTTCATGAGTTGTACAAGCTTTCCAATGCATTAGATTTTGTCGTATTATCGTGGTACGCTCTCGAAATAGAAATAAACCTAATTATAGAGAACACGACTAATGGTTGACATGTTTGTTGTAATCCATTTTATACATTGGTTCCAGATCCATACAAACTTTTAATTCCTATCCTGGTGATTGCATGCATGGCTTTTCAAACTTATCAATTACGGCTGGGCTGGAACTAGAACTAACTAAAGTGCTACAAATCCTTTGAAATATCATACAATTTGCGAATCATGCCATACACCAATTTCCAAAGAGTTGTACAGAAAAAAAGAAGCATTCTACAAGTCATGACTCCGATAATTTTGATGACTAATTTAATTTGAGCTTCTAGATCCTTCACTCTGGATTCTAGCATAATAATCCCGACCAGATGTTTTCATCGCTTAGTACTGGAAGAGAAAAAGTTTGTTCATTTGAGAAAACAACAATGTGGGTTGGGCACATTGTTATTTGTTATTTTCAAAACTGCAATTCATAATTGAATTAATAGGTGAAATTCTTTCGGGAATGGGGCATTTGTAACGATTTTTGTGTTGATTTCGGCGGTAACTTTGAAAAGTTGTTATCAACACAAGCCCAACAAGTTCAACAAAGAACTCAGCGGAATTAATTGGTTTGAGTCCAAAGAAACTAAAGAAAGTGCAGTTTTAAACGTCGGTGACCGTGGTGAGGGTGACGTAAAGCAGTGGAATCTAAGTAAAAGACATGTGAGGACGATTGACTGTTAACTAAGGCTTAGTTAGGGGCAATTTTATTATTTGTTTATCTAATTTTAAATTGGGCAATGAGTCATGTTTTATTTTGCATTAATTTCTCATGATCATGGATATATTCCTTTAACTGATGTTGAGGAATTCACGATTGAACTTATATAATTTTAGGTGATTGGATAGTACAAGTACAATTGAATACAGTAATGCAAACGCAGGTGGTGAGGAGACTTACAAGTCTTTCATCTGGCATCTCGAATCTCAAGTATTCTCAAACTGAAACACTTCTGATGTCTGAGGTAAGAAAATAAATATGTTTTTAAACTTTAAAAGTTGCAACTATTTCATAATTCACCATGCTCAATAAAGGCACTTTAATTGTCTTTAGAAATGAATGAGCCTGAGTTAAAGTGGGAACGAAAAAGAAAAGAAGGAGCCATAGCGTTTGGGATTGTTTGTTGTGGAATTTACAAAAACTAGCAGCTACATCTTTATTTATTAATAGATTGAATTATAAACTCGATGAGTGTAGCTTAGTGTTTAGTTTTTGTTCGCTCTCAATTGGAAACAGGAGGATCTGGAAGTAAGATGATTGTTGAAGACATGAATGAAGCGGACGGAAATTCCAGGTTAATCGATGTTTGGAGATCACTATTAACTGAAGATGTACATACTTATTAGAAAATTTTATGATTTGTTAATAGGGGTGATGAAGGTAATTGTAAGCCTGTCCTACCTCATAAAAATGGAGACGTTGAAATTGAGATACGGGAAGGACGAAGGAGGTACTCGGCCGCCCTGAAGACTCTGTTGCCGTACCGGAAAGATTCGTAAGTTTTTATTGTTGACTCAGTTGCGTTTTTTAGAGGTAACCGAAAATTAATTACTTGTTTGGGAATTTAGCATAAAGCGAACGAGGGTTTTGCCAAGTAGTCATGCAGGAATGTTCTCCTTTGTGACTATGACATGGCTAACACCATTTATGTGGAAAGCTTTCCGTCAGGGTCTGACTGCTGCGGATCTCTGGGATCTCCATGTAAGCTTGAAGTTTTTTGGTCTTATTATGACGCTATGTTAATTACTGCTACATTCATTTTATAAAATGATGGTTTTAGGATAATGATAAAGCAGAAAAGAATGCCAAACGGCTCAATCGACTTTGGGAAAACGAAAAGATTCTCGCGGGAGTTGAACAAGCTTCGTTTAGGAAAGTCGTTTGGAGATTTGGGAAAACCCGGCTTTTTGTTTGTATATTTCTTACAATTTTGTCGGTGATTTTCCAGTTCCTTGGTCCGGTAAGTTGAGAGCGTTTAAAATTTGAGGGCATACAAATGTTAAAGAAATCAAATTTTAACATATTTCTGATATTTTCCAGGCATGGATTTTGAAATCCGTGTTAGCCTATCAAGAAGATTTTTCGCAGCCATTGGAAGTGGGCATAGCTTTCGCTATAATGGCTTTTGTGGCCCAGCTTCTTCGGAACTTAACTTTTAGTGGAATGTGGATGACTGGTATACACACTGGTGAGAAATCATTACATTGTATTAGAACTATGACTATTAAAGAATTCTTCACATAGGTACGTAATAATTTTGTAGCTATGAGAGTGGAAGGGGCGATCCAATATATGATTTACGATAAGATGCTACGTTTAAGGAATGGAGGGGAGGCTGTTATCAGTCAAGCCATCACATTTTGTACAAATGACCAAGAAAGAATATTTGAATGTGTTACTGGTGGTGTCCTGGCATTTGGTAAATCATTGAAACCGAAATAATTTAAGAGATTGTCGAAAAAATCAAAAACATAATTTTTAATGGTTTTGCAGCTGCACCGGTCATGTTTATTATGTGCCTCATTTACACATGTATCGTCCTGGGCCCTTGGGCTCTTGTTGGAAATTTAGTCATCTTTATGTTCTACCCTCTCATGGTACTGATAATAAAGTAGATTTATTTCACTCCCCGAATTATAAAACTGATATTAAATAATGAGACTAAGTTAAAAATAATCAAAAATTAAACAGGGTGGAATAGCAAGATTCATTGGACAAATTCGAAGGAAGGCTGTGAAGAGTACAAACAAACGTGTAGGCCTTATGACTGAAATTTTGAATTCGATTAGGTTGATAAAAATGTATGGATGGGAGGATAGTTTCTCAAAGAAGATAAAATGTAAAAATGAATTCTCTAAATTAACTATTACCTAACTACGAAATGTTCATTAATATTGGGTGTTAAGGTTTCCGGGATGGTGAAGAAGTACAGTTGAAAAAGGCATCGTTTGCTCAGTCACTGACTGCTACTTTGACACCAATGGTTAATATAGTCGCGTCCATATCGGTATTTTTGGGTTACAGGTGAGTGAATTCTTAGGTTTTAAATAGTCAATTTTATGGATCTTGAATATCTTGATGCTTATTAACTTTGGAATATTAGTCTTGCTGGAAACAACTTAACTCCGTCGGACGCCTTTACGATATTTTCTGTGTTTGCTGCTATGCAGTTTACCCTTGGGACGTAAGTAAATAGCTAGTCCCTAAATAATTCTTTGGTTCTAACTAATTTTGAGCGAACAGAGATAACAACTTTATTTTATTACTATTTAGGCTTCCTTTTGCCATTCGATCTATTGCAGAGGGCTCAGTTTGCTTCCAAAACCTTCAGGTAAGATCTAGCTTTATCAGTGAAACTACCATGCCTGGAAAAATTAAACTTGTCGGATAATAGCTTTTATTTATTATAACAATTGGACATCTAGAAATACTTGAACTTGCCAGAATTTGAAGTTGTGACGGAACAGGATGTGGAATGCGAACACGATTCAGTAATTGCTATTCAAAATGGAAACTTTGCTTGGGAAGTTGAAAATAGTAAAATCGAGGTTCGTCCGAAGTCACCATTAGAAAATAAAACTAAAGAGAAGAAGAATGGGAAGCCCACATCTGAAAACCCCGAGGAAGAAGCTCTGAATCAGAAAAAGGAAACCATTGTTCTGGAAGACTGTTTGAAAAACATTAACATAGAAATCAGGCGAGGATCACTTCTCGGAGTCTGTGGATTAGGTTAGTTCTGTTTTTTATGTAACCAGTAAACCGGACATTTTTTTAAAGCCTACTTTTTTCTATCTTGTAGTCGGAAGCGGCAAGAGTTCGTTGCTATCAGCCATTCTTGGAGACGTAAGTTTTATGGTTTATATTGACGTTTTTAATAGTTTTTATATTTTATTTTTGATAATTGTATTCAAAGATGGTGAAATCTTCTGGCAAGATTTTGATTCGTGGGTCTTTAGCTATCGTGACGCAGCAGGCATGGATATACAGTGACACACTCCAGGAGAACATCCTTTTTGGGTCACCTATGAATAAAGATAAGTATGTGTCCATATCTAACTGTTTACTAAAGGACTTAGTTGCACAAGTGTTGACTTAAATTGTTATTTGATCATATTTAAGATATGAAAAAGTTATAGACATTTGCTGCTTGCGAACCGACCTAGCAGCATTAGGAAACGGTGATTTGACTTTGATTGGAGATCGAGGAGTTAACCTCAGGTTAGTTTATAGTTGCAGTATACACTGGGTTTTATAGTATTTGTATTTTATCAATTCATTTCGCATTTATCTTAGTGGGGGACAAAAACAAAGAGTAAACTTGGCTCGAGCAATTTACGCAGACAAATCCATTTACTTACTTGATGACCCTTTAGCCGCAGTGGACTCAGTAATCGCCAAAACAATATTTCAGAGTTGTATCAAGGAGCATTTGAAGGACAAAACAGTCATTCTTGTCACCAACGCTGTTCAGGTATCTCATGCGAAAATTTTGCAACACAAACTTGAAAATCATATTTATGACAACATTAACCCTGGTTTTTAGCTATTAGAGGAAAGTAACGAAATCATCTTCATAAAAGATGGAATGATCGTCGAAAAGGGGACCCATTCTAAGCTTTTGAACAAGAAGCAACTTTATTTTAATCTACTTCAATATCATAATCAGAATGAAACTAACTCTGAAGAGACGACCGAGAATGTTAATACAGAACAAAACAGACTGGGTTCAGTGCAACCAAAAAGGAAAACCACTAGAGCCTCATTGCAAGTGGAAAGTTTTTCAAAGAAAATGACTGAAGATGATTCACAGTACAAGTTTGCTGGGCTGAAGTCTTACGTTTTGTACATCAAGGCTTGTGGAGGATATTGTTTCTTCGCAATCGTATTTTTGTTTCTACTTATGTTCGGACTCACCAGATTATTTGCAAGTGTTTGGATACAGCAATGGTTGGATGCTGGAGACGGACTCGTGGTACGGCTTTATAGTACTTTAGAATTCTTATATTCATCTCGTGTGAAACGCAGCGTTTAAATAATATTAAATATTATTCTAATACCATTTAAGGAGGAACGCAGGGAAAACTACACAGACACGAACATAACACTCAGTGATCTAGAACTCAAAGGATTCGTGAATAATAACCCAGACCTTGTGTATTACCAACTTATTCTTGCTGCCTCAGTCGTTGCTACACTTTTTATTGGACTTATTAAAGGACTTTTATCTACACGATTCGTACTTCGGGGGGCTTCTCAGCTTCATGACAGAATGTTTAAGAAAATAATGGGATCTCCTATGAGTTTCTTTGATATCACTCCTATTGGAAAGATTATCAATCGGTTTTCTAAAGATATGGATGAGTGTAAGCAATATTGTCCCGATATAAATTCCTTTTCAGACAAACATACTTTTTGATCTCTAATTTTTACGATATTTTTAGTGGATGCCAGACTACCTTTCTTCTTTGAATTCGTTCTCCAAGCTGTGATATTTATTCTTGCATTACTTCTAGCTATATGTGTTGTTTACCCTATATTTACCATCGTAGTGATATTGGTCTTAGGTAAGTTACACTTTGCATATTTTGAAAAATAGCTAAAAGAAGAAAAGGTTTACAATACTTTACTTATTATTTAATGTAGGAGTGATGATTTGTTTGGATGTGTGGCTCAATTTTGGTGTTCGTGAGACCAAGAAGCTAGAAAATATTCTGAAATCCCCAGTCATTCATCATCTGCAGTCATCTTTTGGTGGACTGTCAATAATCAGAACGTTCCATAGGGAAGAACAGTTTAAAGGGAGGTGGGTAGAGAGGAATCAGTTTATTTTTGATTTGGTATTTATGAAACTTGTTTAAAAAATCAATTTTGGGTTTCCAGATTTCTGTCTTATTTGAACCATCATTTAGCTGCTGAATCAGTATATCGGACAGCTAACCGTTGGTTTATGGTAAGAATGGATGCGATCGGCCTTGTCACAATATTTGGAACTATTCTTATGGCAGTTGTTTTCCGGGGAGAAGTTTCCCCTGCGCTCGTTGGCCTTGCGTTGTCTAGTATTTATACTGTAAGTTTATCATGATTGATAGTTTGAAAAATTTGAGTTAGTCGTGTGACTTATTAAATTCTAAATGTATTTTAGGTTTGTACATTTATACCATTTGCTATGAGGATGAAATCCGAACTGCAGTCCCGGTTCATTTCTGTCGAACGATGTTTAGAATACTCAGAGGTAGCATATTTTGGGATTTATATTATTTACTATTTGATATTTTAATGACTGTGTGTACATATTAGGACTTGGAAGAAGAGGAACCTACTTCTAAAGCAGTACTAAAGCCCAAGGATGGCTGGCCGAATCAAGCTGATGTACAATTTGAGGCAGTAAATATGCGTTACCTACCTAACCTACCATTAGTGATTCATAATATTTCTTTCTCCATCCGACCTCAGGAGAAAATCGGAGTCGTTGGAAGAACAGGGGCAGGTAATATTTATCATATTTGGCTCTTACAGATTAAGAAATGTAGTGTATAAGCTCATAATGTTTAATCACTAAGTTTTGTACAATTCATTTTTATTTTTCAGGAAAAACTTCTATAATTGCAGCCTTACTTAGGCTTTATCCCTTAGAAAGTGGAAAGGTCTTGATAGATGGGATGGACATATCGCAAATCTCACTTAAAAATTTGCGCAAGAACGTTGCTGTAATTCCACAAGATCCTATATTGTTTCAGGGAACTTTAAGGTGAGTGTAACTTGTAATTATAATCTTTAAAATGACATTGTGTTTACAAAGTTTGTCGGATCGATGAACAACGTATTCTTCAAACTTTAAAATGCTCCTTTAGGTACAATCTGGATCCTTTTGATGAATATTCAGACGAAGAGCTTTGGTTAGCTTTGGAAAAATCTCACATCAAGTCCAAGGTGATTTACTTAATCCTGGAATACCTTCCATCCCACAGCCCCGATGGGGAGGGGTCCAAAAAAAAAATGGGGTCCAAGAGAAAGAAAATCTGACGTCGCCGGAGGCGACGTTAGAATTTCTTTCTATGGGACCCCGTTTTTTTGGACTCCACGCCTTTTTCGGGGACCCCGTAAAAAAATTGGGGTCCACAAGCAGAATTTTTTTTTTTTTTTAAATTCTAGGCTTAATTCTTTAGAATATAATAGGCTTTAAGGATTCTAAGGGGTTAAATTATAAGGTGGGAGTGGCTTAAAAAGGGGTGTGGTTTATTAAAAAAAATTTCGCCGAACCCCTCCCGGGTTGGGGTCCCTGCCCATTTATTGGAAGGTATTCCAGGCATTTACTATAAATACCTAAGTGTAGTGCAATATTAATTAAACACTTGAATGTAATTTATGTGTCACAGATTGAAAAGGAAGATAAAAAGCTCCAGCTTTCAGTTTCTTCAGATGGAGAAAACTTTTCTGTCGGAGAGAAGCAACTTATCTGTTTAGCAAGAGCTTTACTTCGTAAAAACAAGGCATGAACATCATATAATATAATTAATTTGCTTCGCTCTGTCAGATTTTCATTTGACTTGTGAATTTTTTCAGATCCTATTGCTGGACGAAGCAACATCGTCCTTGGATATAGAAACAGACTTCTTAATTCAAAATACAATCAGGGAGGCCTTTGAACAGTGTACTGTTTTTACCATTGCTCATCGTTTAAATACGATCGCATTTTATGACAGGATTATTGTTATGCAGGCTGGAAAGGTATGTAAAATATTGCATTCAATTAACTGAGTAAAATAAGCTTATTTCATAGCAGAGACCATTAGATAACAATCATTTGTATTTAGATCGTCGAGTTGGACACTCCTAAAGCTCTTATGGAGAAGGAGGGATCTCTTTTCCTCAAAATGATGAAGGCATCAGGAATCTCAAATCTAGATCAGCTTAAAAATCAACCTACCGTGTGAATCATTATAGTACCAACACTAACAAGTGAGTTTCTGAATCAACCATTTGTAAATGTGTACCCGTTGACTTAACTTATCCCCATTACCAGTGGGTCTTTAATTTACTTACCAAATAATAGTATCGTACATTTAAAATTGTTTTATAAGATTGTAGTTATATTTATCAATTGTATATACACAATTGATCTTGTACTCAGATCTTTACTTAAGTCGAATGATCTATCGTCAAATATATTGAATATTCATAGTTTTATTTTAAAAAAATCGAAATTATTCATCTTTGCTTATCAACTAATTGTACCCTTAATTATAGATTGGTATGAAATGTTGACAATTCTATTACTTATTATTGGCCATCGTTCAACCAATAGTTTGTCACCTCATCAATTTAATAATTATGGTGCGTCACAATTGGAGTGCGATTCATCTCAAGTACGGTCGGCAAAAAATACTAATACGTCTAGAGAGTCTCTATAGTTGAAGTTTCATGCTAGTTATTGTTTCGGATCTCTTTTACATTTGGTTTCTCAGAAGGAAAATATCGTGTAGAAGTTGAGTTATTTATTTAAAAAAATTTGGTAGTAGCTACACAATCTCTTTAAGTTGTAAGTAAGAATGAAACCACGAACTTTCCCTAAGAAGTTGTACTGATCAGTTCCGTGATAAGAAAGACTTTTCATCTTTACTGCACGAATGTCTTCTAAAAAGTTTCTGATCCTACAAATAGTTAAAAGTTTATATAACATATATGAGTACTTCTTAGTGAAACTTTTACTAGTTATTTCATGTCATGAAATGTATACTCTTTGGTACCTGGCCATTTTTTTCGTCACTTTAAATCTTAATCTTATACATCGTAGCCTTTTTCCTTGTGCCCTACGAGATTCCAAGTACTGATACGATGCACTCAGTCACGAAGGTTTGTTGAATTATTGGCAGCATTTCATAATTTTGTCCAGCTCTATATTGTACGAGAAAACAAGATTAATGTTGACTCTGTACTAGTTAAATATATATTAGAATAAATGTAGTGGGTATGTTCAACTATTTGAACTGACTTTGAAAATATGAAATTATCAATAAAATAAATGGACAAGCCTTCATGGGTATTTAATAAATACGGAAGGATTTATGATTTACTGACACTTAATTTAATTTATACAGCTTTCTTTACTTGCCCTGTGGCAAGGGTGTGGTTATTCATCGTTTCAATAAACGCTTCCTATGGTTTTCCAAATCAAGAATCAGACACAACCCTGCCCTTAGTTAGGGTTTTCAAGAGGTATCGTCACAAGTACAGTTAAAAACCATATATTGATTTAGAAAACACATCGTCAATCTTAAAATCGATGTTTAATTTAAGGTCAGCAACTAGTCTCGTCTCCAGCCTGTGCTGCGGAAGTCTTGGTCATTTTAGTAAAAATCTCCGAACAAGTTGGATGGATCCCGATCATCGAATCAAAGTCAGATTTTGTGGCCTTGAACTTCATAGCGAGGGAAAATCCCTGCATAATTTCACCAGCATTAGGACCAAGGTAGTGAAGCCCTATAACGAGTTCCCGTTCGGGTTTCAATGTGATGAGTTTAGCATAGTAGGTGTCTTTGAATCTGCAAGTAATAATTGGACAAAATACTTTAAAAAACATTTTCAAGGCACGGTTGTTAAAAAAAAATTCAATCACCTATTGGACAGCTGGTACTGCAAAGGTTGAAATCTTGAATGGTATACTTGGACATTCGGTTCGCCATGCTCAAAAATGGCTGCCTCTTCTGACAGGCCGATGCAAGCGTATTCAACCGGAGTCATAAGGAATTTGGGCAATGTTTGGTCATATTCGGTGACTTGGGCACTTCCTTCGAAAAGTCTTCTGGACAAAGATATGCCAGCTTGGTAAGATATAGGAGTGCCTGAGGGTCTGTCAGAAGCGCAGTCTCCTATCGCGAAGATATCTTCGGCTGTGGTCATATCTTGACTATCGACCCATATTTTGTTAGTCATTTCATCGAGGAGCACTTCTGTTTAAAAAACGTCGAAGACATCTTTACGAAATATCATATCCTTAGGACATGCACTGGAGATGCAATTTACTTACCAGCTCTTTCCAATTTGAGCAGTGGTGTACAAGGCTTTTTACCTACTGCGAGGACGACCGTGTTAAAGAGGTAGCTTGATCGCTCCCCCGTCGACTTGTGTTTAGCCACAACGGTTAAATTGCGAACGATTCCTTGTTTTTGAATCGCAGCAGCGTCAACTTCATTTATAATTTCGGTAGGCGACCAACCAACCATAATCTTCACCCCTCGACTATGTAGTGTTTCCAGGATTAATGTTACCATTCGCCTGTCAAACCCTTTGAGAGCTTGGGATCTTGACATCAGAGTCACTTCGATATTGAGGCTGCAAAGGAGGCCTGCACATTCGATTGCATCAGGCCCACCCCCAACGATGAGGACTTTTCCAGGATGATTGCGATGGGAGAATATGTCATCAACGGTGATGCAGTTCCCAGCTGCACCGGGCACGTCGAGATATTCGTAAAGAGATCCTACGGATATAAGGATCTTCTGGAAATTGGATATTTGGATTGAGTCATTTGTTAATTAGATGCTTAATTGCATGTTAGTAAAAAGTTTTATAATGTGCACCTCGCCAGTGATATATTCCTTGCGTTTTTCCTCATGAGTTAAGAGAATGCTGTGTGGTCCATCAAATTCACAGTGGGTATTAAAATACTTAATCCCTTTGTAATACGATAGCCCAAACTGTCTTTCATAGTTCAAAGTTCGAATATGGCTCTGAATATTGTCGATCAAGGTGCTCCAGTTCATTGAGAAATTCTTCTCAGACTCTGGGGCAAACCATCCGAATGGCAAAGAAGTCTTCTTGTCCAAATATTCCCCGATAAGTCCGGAATGGTGCATAAGCATTCTAGGGACACACCCAACATTCACGCAACTACCACCGAATCGCCACCCCCAACTTTTAACGAGGGTTGAGGGCATCATGAAATCGCAGATTGCCACTCGTTTTCCCAATTTCGAGGCTTCCTTAGCTGCTGCGGAGCCCCCGGTACCCCCGCCTATTACTATGAGATCGTAGTCGAACTCCGAGTTAACTTGGGATCCGGCCTTGTCTGCTTCATGTTGAATCTTCAACATTTCCTACCAAGGCAGTAGATTCAAAACTTTTTTTCTTTTCTTTTTAAATTGGATTTCGTACCTGGTTAATAATCCCTTCGATGTTTTGTGTCTCATCAACAAGGGATTCCTTCGACACGCTAGTAGAAAGGAGTTCATCGACAATAGTGTCACCTCCAGGGGGGATTTCGACTGCGCATTTCGTAGAATTTGTCTTCTTGCATTCATCTCCGCCAATCAACTGGAGTGGTCGAGATTCTCGGACATTTAGCACCGTGTAAGACGAATTGTTTTTACACCCCGCTTCCTCTTGTTTTTTACTTTGTGGTGAGTTCCTACTGGGCAATGCCTCAGAGCCTTTAAACCCCTCAGCAATCTATAGAATGAATAAATCTTGATATGAAATAGGTTAAAAGGTCTCGAGGATCATATTGGTTGATGGTTACAAACCTTGCTCTCAAAGAACTCCACAGTTTCACGAACATGAGGATGAAAATCAATGGGAGCGAATATTGCCTGGAAGATCTTTCTGATTTTCAATGAATCGAGGAATCCTTCTTGGGAAGTTGGTTGCACTTTCAATTCCGCTACATGGCAAAGACTTAGGAACTCTTCAAAGTTCAACGCACAATCTCCGTCCATATCACCAGCCTTGATAATCTGACGGGCTTCCTGGTCAGAAATGACGTAGTCGTGAAGATCTAGAAAAAACTTCAGCTCCGAGACCTCGACTACACCATCTTGGGCCATGTTAACCCTACATTTCAAAACAGCCAAGATTATTTTTCCAAATGCTCGAAACATAATTCTAGACTTCGGACTGAGTTCGAATATATTACAGACAGTACAGTAAACCTTACAGTAAAAATAAATTTTCCAAAATATCAAGTTCTTCAATTGAAAATGCAGTATCGTACACCCTCCTCCCATTTTTGATTGATTGTTGAAGCTTAGCCTTGTCTTTTCTCCCCAATGGATTACCATCGTTGAAATGGTCTAACTTTTCCTGTTCTTTGTCAGTTAATAAACTCAATTTCAAGCTTTGATTGTCATCATTCAGAATCTCGAAGGTTTCCGTCCCCTCAGAAGCAGAAGATCGAAATTGTGGAAATGAATCTTCTAGAGATTCAGTAGGGGGTGCAGAACTACTGGCCATAATGATTTCAGAATCCGATTCCATGAAATTCGTTTCAACTGTCCTTTTGATCGGAGAAATTCAAATCTGTTAAAGATTAAAGATAGAAAATAAAAGCTGTTAGGTTGTTGCAGGGGATAGGTCAAGAGGACCTATTAATTAGTTTTTATCTTATCCCCTATTATCGGTAGATTTTAAATTTCAACTTAACTGGTCTTGTCATCAAATATGAAGATTCCTTGACAACGTATCGCGCTGGGAATAACCAATTTTGTCAAGTAATCTTGATCAAATATCATCAAATACAATTTTGTCAAGGACTCATGGATCAAATATGAATTTCAACAACAATCGCCACAAGGTGTATTTTGCAATAATCACGCAATAATTAATTGATGGAGTTACTTTTATTTGATGAGAAAATCTTAACTTTTTCGTCCCTTAAGCTCAATAATACTCTCACACTCAATTAAGCACTATAAATGAGTAATTTATTGCAATGAACCGATTTAAAAATTAAAGTATTATTTTAATTAAATTTATTTGGTGCTTGTAAATTATTTTTTACACATCAAGAATTGACAATTTCAGAAATAACTAATGATGTCGTCTACCGTAAGTGGCAATTTACATAGGTCTTTCAGATTTACCATTTTAGTCGATAAACTTAAGTTGGCACATTTACAATAGTTATTAGAATTAAACGGACAATTCGCTAAATGTTTCGACGGCATATGTAATGTCGACAAGGATGTGTAAAGGGCCGAGTGATTTTGAGACTGTGTTTCGCTAATCATTAAAGGCCAAAGCTCAAAATCACAGGAAATGTAGGTAGGACAATGTTGACGATCCAAGTTGGGCTGAGGGCTCTAGCCTCACTCTCACGGTAGATAGTATCGATGAACAAAAGTCCATTTAATTTCCCATGACAAATTTTTCCCGAAGTCGTGTTTTTGGGATCGGGGAAGCAATAACCTGTTGCACAATTATTTGGTGATTCACAAGGTTTACCTATTAAAATAAATATTAAAATAAATAAATATTTTTTCTACATAATTTAGCAATACATTAATAAACTAAGGTTGGACTTACCTGTATCTAATTTACAAACTGAATTCAATTCTGCGTATCCTCCGTCGCAACTGCAGACAAAAGAGATTGGAATCGAATCTCTTTCAACCTCTTCATCACCGCCAGAAGTATTGAAATCGTATACGTAAAGATCCCCTTCTAATAATTCTGCTTCACCGGAGAGAGCTTGGGGTGCGTCCTCCTCATGCTCAGTCTTCTGCTTCATTGGGACAGCGTTGTTTACTGCACAAATTAGGTGTTTCTTCGAATCACATTCTTCCTGCCCAAATGAGCAGTTGGCATGAAGTTGCTTGTAGAGCATGTAATCCCCCGCAAGAGCAGCGTTCGACCGCTGGATGGAATTGTCAGGGTCGGATTTGTAGTCTGCATCATTCTCCAGGTCAGGAAATACTGATTTCCCTCCTTCAGAACAGAGGAGGCCTTCACCAGAGCTGAAAATTTGCAAAACTTATTGATAACTTGATTGCGTGAATGAGAGTCATTTGAAATGTTATGTACTAACTTGGTGCAGGTACACGTTCCGGGGTTCGCGCGGTCACAATTCCCCTGAGTGTTCTCAGCGCATTGAATGTCCACTATGGGGTCGAAGATCTTAGGAAAGTTGAAGCACGTGGTGCCACCCCCAAGTTTGTAAACCGATTTGAGGAGACCTTTGTGGGTTTCCACAACACCATCAATAAATGGGATGCACGACGATGTGCTCTTATCACATTTGAGGAATTCCTTGAAGTTGCACATAACCGTGGATATGGAATTGTACTGGTCGACTTGATTTAGATAATCAGCCAATTCAGTGAGTACCACCTCTTCCAAGTTGCCAAAGTAATTAATGATACCCTCTGCAGCGGCACCGCCAGGATCACAAAAGTCTCCCGTTTTGAGGACCATCAGGTGTTCAAATGCTTTCATAACTTTGTAAGCTCGGTCTTGGAGTAGATTGAAATCTTCTCCGCTACTGCTCCCAGGCTTCAGACGTTTTAAGAAAAATGGCACACCCACTTGCTCTTCAGGGATGCAGCCGGTTGACTCGCAGCCAATCTCTGGGAACAAAGTCTCATTCTGAATGACAATCGGTATTGGAGACTGAGCCGGAGAAATCAGATCGTTGTTCTTTTTTTTGGTCATAATAGGCGTATCATTGTGACTCCCAAAGTTGGTCATTCGTTCTCTCTGTGGCTTTCCCTCGGCACTCCGGCCAGTGCCGGGTTTTATAGCTCCAAGCTCCAACTTCGCACCAAAGTTATTCACAGCGTGTATCAAAGTGATGAGGGACGACAGAAAGATAAATGTTCTAAGCATCTTGAGGTAGTTTTATCGTTACTTAGCTAACGATCTTTTAGACTTTGAAAAAAAACCAGGCAGAATGTACATTTTTCTTCAATATTATTTGCTATGAGTCTAAGGTTTCAAGATTTCTGAATTGAAATGGTTCACCAAGGAAACTGAAAAATACTTACTTTTACTTTGTCGAATAAAAACCAATTTCTGTGACTCATCGGATTTGTAGGTGAATGAAGGGAACTGTTAACTTATTGGGAATGAAACAAGTCCAGTGTAGCGAAGAACGGGGAAAATTATCTATTTTAAATATTTTTCTAAATCTAACTACTAGCCACCGTCAGTGTTAAAGCAACCGATGAATTATTAATTGATGATAGTTTAGAAATGAGATATCAGAGTTTGAAAATTTTTTTTACTACATGACCGACCAAAATTCGATCCAAGAAGAAAGCCAACGATAGCAGAGTCGAGAAACTCAATTTTTATAGCCGTTATTTAAAAAATCTTCATCCCCCGAGTCCCTCGAAGCCCCTGAGTTAGATCTTGATCTTATCATCTTATTCTGCACAAAAATCGATAGCTCCTCCGCCGCTACTTCCAAATCATACAAATTGGCGAGCTCCATAAGTTGTAGGCAATTCTTTATCGTGGCCGCGCGTACCAAGTGCCTATCACAATAACTTCTTAAGGAACTTAGCCAGTATTTCTCCGAGGCGTAGACAAGCTCTGATGCGATTTTGGGACAGTTCAACCATTCCTGTTCAACTTGCCCAGTGTACAAGTGACGAAGGACGCAGGTCAGAGTTTCCGAGGAAATGTCATCGACAAGAGCTGTCCCCAAGAAGCTCTCGGTCATAGTTGTTTCAAACATTCGGCGAAATACTGGGCTTCTAGCTACAATGTATCAAACTGCTGGTTAATATCATTTAAATTAATGCATAAATTATAAATCTCCCCCCCCCCACCTGACAAGATATCCTTGTGGACCATGAACTTCCTATCATCTTCTGTCTCAATTATAAAATCAGGGTCAGTTTTCCCTGAGATTGCGAACGTGTAAAAGATCATGGCGACTTCTCTCTCAGAGTCTTGCTCTTGGGCCAAGAGGTTCAAATCACTGGAGGGGATCTTAGTTAGCAAGTCTTTCCTGCTTCCAACTATTGAAAATGTAATTCGAAGTTTCGTAACGCTTTGTCTAAGCTCAGTCTTCGATTCTGATCTACAGGAATGCCAAACAGGGGACACTTTTCTCCAGCCCCAGTAATCCTTGGATACTTTCTCTCGCGGAGAAGTTTCGACATCTAAACAAATGATGTTTATATTTTTCTAAGGTTGGTAAATTAATTTCTTTGAAATGATGATAGAATTTTATGTGTGTAAGGAATACCACGGCTAGCCACTAGACCCCCTTCGCTATTCAAGATTTCAATATTGCACCTTACTACGAATTCAGCAACTGAATCATCCTGCTGGATATCTTCCAGCCCGTCAGGGTCAATTTGGTCTAGGAATAGGCCCAAGAAGTCTGCGTCATCCAGCCGTTCTTTCGGCTTGGGAGTTTCAGAGGGTTCGATTTGCACTTGATTGCAGGAGATGAGGAATAGTGACCATTTGGAAGGGTGCCCAATGCTGTGCCCTGCTTCAAATTTGAACCGTTGGTAATTTAAGAATCCACAGTTGTGGGAGAACTCGGAATTGAGGTTCCATGTGAATGACCTTGTTTCGCATAGCTTAGGATTCTAAAGGATTTATTAAGACATCTTTTATACAGAAGATCAATTAGGCTTTAATGTGATGGTTCAATTGCATCAATGCTTATAATTAGAGTTAATTAAAGTATTTTAAATATAATGTTATTTTCGTACAGAAAAGGGCGATCTCCATGCTGGTTGACTTTGCAGCCCATTCATACCGAAGTCATGTAGAGTTTCGATGGTTAATTCTGACTTAATTACTAATTACACTAAAATTTAGATTCCTTCACTATTCTATTGACTAAACTGAGGTACTATTAATATTTTTGTGTACTATAAGAATAGCCAGCTTTTTATGAATTCGCTTATAAGATGCCATGGTAAAGTTACACTTGAATGAATGATGGTCTTTAGGACTATAAAATGGATTCTATTAATTTTTTTAAAGTCATTGCAGTTGATTAGTTTCGAGCCATTAATAATTTATTTAAAAATTAAAACCACGTTCTGGATTTGAATACGAAAAAAATTCAAAAAATGTTAAAATAAAAATAGCATAATCAAAGAACTGATTCATTTCCTATTTGAATTGAAACACTTATTTGGTGAATTAACTTTGACGTTTAATTATAATCCTTTAATTGTTATATTAATATATCATTTTTGAAACTTCTGGAAGGCTACAGCCCTCAGCTAGCTGAGGCTTGTTCAATCATTTTTCTCTGGTCAATAATGGCATGAATAAAATCTTAGTCATCCATACTCCAAATGCCACTGGTACACAAAATAATTAAAATCGAAAAAAGTATTGCATTTTTTAGGTCTCCCCTTCCGCTGCAACCTCAGTGAAGATGGAAGTATTTTAGAGATAAGATGATTAATATGAAGGTTAACAAGTTTCAACTAGAACTGTTCCTACTAGCTCAACAGCAAATAGGTACGTAGGGAGTCGTGTTATATCTCTCTCATGAATTGCATGACAAAAGGTGAAGGTCGACTGGTTTGACTGGACTACTGGACAATCAGATATGTAAATCTGCAAAAAAAATGCACTGGAAGAGTCGGTTTAAGTTTGCCAAAGTCACTTGCATTTGTATTTTGCTGGATTGTAATTGCAGTTTATCACACACCTTTTCTAAGCATTTAGTTTCGATAGCATTGGGTAAAATAATTCCTCAAAAATAAAAGAAACATGGAATATTCTTTCAAAAATAAAAAGATTCTTGTCACCGGTGCAGGGAGAGGTAAGGATTTTTCTGACTTTATTTACCTATTAACTAATTAACTAATGTTAATGAAAATGCGTATTGGTGGAATATAATTTCCGTAGGATTCAACCTCATGTGAACTTTATATTAATTCAATAGGAATCGGCCGGGAACTGGTGAGAGCCTTAGCTAAAAATGGAGCGATTGTCTACGCTTTATCGAAAAACTCTGAGAATTTAAAATCTCTCTGTGATGAATTCTCAGCCATCAAGGCCATCCCCTGCGACCTTAAAAATTGGGAAGAGACGGAAAAGGCCCTGGAAAACATTGAACCACTTGACCATGTAGTAAACAATGCTGGAGTGGCTTATAGGGAGAATTTTTTTGAGATTAAATCGGAAGTCTTTGATGAGTGAGTTGCTTTTAAAAACAAAGATAAAATGCTTTTATTAATCAGCTCATCAAACCCAAAGAATTACCATTATGTTTCAATTTGTGTACATTTCAAGGATCTTCCAAGTGAATGTAAAGGCCTTAATCAACGTCACCAAGAATGTTACCAAGAAGATGGTAGAGGCTGGTAAAACTGGATCAGTTGTTAACGTCTCGTCAGTGGTGAGTTATTTTACACTTAAGTGATAAAAAATAGCTGTTTTACTTAAATTCGTTTTTTATATATTGAAAATTATAATCTTAAGCCTTAACTAGAAGTACCCTGACTGAAAGTGTAAATGGCTATCTCTATTTTTTGTCCCTTTCAGTCGGCCCTGAAGCAATTACCTGGTTTGCTGTCCTACTGTGCTTCCAAGGCTGCCGTCGACATGGTCACAAAGTGCTGTGCAATCGAGTTGGCCCCCAACAAGATACGAGTAAATTCTGTCAATCCCACAATTGTGATGACAGATATGGGCCAAAGTCTCTGGAACGATGAAGCGGTGAACAAATTGATTTTGAATCGGATACCGCTGGGTCAATTTGCCCATACTGACCATTGCATAAAAGCCATCCTCTTCTTACTAAGCGACTTGTCCGCCATGACTACAGGCGAAACGTTCCTTGTGGACGGAGGTTATTCTGCCACCTAATTATTGGATCTAGTCACATCTACACGGTATCATTAGTGTTAGCATGTAATTAGTCATTGCTATATGCAGACAAACGCTGCATGAAATAGTAGAGAATTAAATAAATGTAAGATCGGATTGGGAAATGAAAGGACTAAGGAGTGAATTTTTTTTATTGCATTAGGTTAGCGGTAAAAGATTTCATTTTTTAATACTTAATAGTTTAAATTTTTCTGTAGTTAAATTAAAAAATTAAATGAATCTTGCTGGTGTAGGTGGACATCTCATTTTTAATGCACAGAAACTGACAGGAACTGCAACTCAATAGGAAATATCATATACGATACAAAAAGATTATCAAGGATCATTGAAACAATGAAAAATTTTATTGCTCCGTGCGTTATTGTTTTTTTTATTTTTGAGACGATAATGCTCATGAAACGTCAGCTCCAATAATATTATGCTCTTCGCAAACGTCTTCCTCAGCTTTTTTCCTTTTATTGCCATTTCACAGTCTACTGACTCCGTATTAACGAGCAAATTACGCATGCAGCTTCGAAGGCTTGAATTCCACCCGGCTCGTGCCTCGTCCAGCAAATCCCAACCCGTTTTTCTGAGTCTAGCCATCATCAGAGGATGCAGTTATTAAGAGGCCCCCTAATTCTGGTTGCGCTGAACATATTCATCATTCCTGCCTACCCGGAGCCGGCCGACGGAATCTTAACAGTATCAATAATTATTTACAATTACAACTTACAACTGTTAAATGTTGGGATGCCAATACTCTCAATTCAAACCGTACTGACATGTCAATTTTCTTAATTCGTAGGATTTGAGCCTCGGGGTCGTCACAGGTACCATCGGTGGGATAACATGGGAGAAAAGGAAAGACAAAGAAAAAATGAAACCTGCCAAACGACGAAATAACCCTGCCCCCTCAGAGGTCACTACCGAGAGGAGTGGGACACCGATAGAAAATAGTCAGGCAGAAGAGGAGCAGCAAGTCTCATCTCTGTGGACAATCAAGCCTAAAACGAGGTAATTAAGAAAGCTGAAAAATGCCGATAATGCTCCAACGGTTCCAACCATCCTGAGTGATCAATTGAGCGAAGAAAGACCAGCCGTTGGTTCATGTTCGGACAACTCGAACCTCAAGGGTGGACAGTGAGATGGCTTTTCTAATAACGAGACCCCGTCATACTTTCTAAAAGCTCTAATCTTTCTCTTGCAGTTCCTCAAAATTTCATGCAAAGAAGAATATTGAACCACTTGACCATCTAGTAAACAACGCTGGAGTGGCTTACATGGACAATTTTTTAGAGATTAAATCGGAAGTCTTTGATGAGTGAGTGGCTTTTAAAAACAAAGATAAAATAATTTTACTAAACCAGGTTACCAAAATCGAAGAATTACCCCATTTTCGCAATAACTGTACATTTCAAGGATTTTCGAAGTGAATTTAAAGGCCTTAATCAACGTCACCAAAAACATTGTAGAGGCTGGTAAAACTGGAACAGTTGATAAGGTCCAATTTTACACAATTTCAACTTTAGCTGTTTTTATAATGTTAACCCTTTTCTAGAAGTAACCAAAAAATGTATATGGTTATCTCTACTTTTATGACTTCCAGTGCTCTTTGATGCAAGTAACTGGTTTGCTCTCCTTCTGTGCCTCCAAGGCTGCCGTAGACATGGTCACAAAGTGCTGTGCAATAGATTTGGTCCCCAACAAGATACGAGTAAATTCTGTCAATTCTAGAGTTGTGATGACAGACATGGACCAAAGTTTCTGGAACGATGAAGCGGTGACGAACTCCATTTTGAATCGGATACCGTTGGGTCGATTTGTGCAGACTGACCAATGCATAAATTCCATCCCCTTTTTACTAAGCGACTGGTCTACCATGACCACAGGCTAAACGTTCCCTTATAAAAGCTCTAATTTTTTTATAGTTCCTCAAAATTCCATGTAAAGAAATACACACATTTAGCCTTGACCAACAGTTTAATATTTTACAATTTCACTCAATTGAATTTCCAGTTTAAATCAAGTTTTACATTGAAGAACATGCAAGAGGATACTTACTCCATATTTCGTGCTTCATATTTATGCTTAATTTTACAAATCAATTATCATTCAAATGTAAACAAAGAGCCCAGTATGCTTAAAAGACAGATTTATAATTGCACTTTCTCTTTTACTTATATACTGAAAGTCAGACAAGACTCTTATAACATTTTGTATCTCACATATGTTAAAAAATTGAAGGTTGAAAAAAAATTGAAAAGGGTAGCGACAGGCAACTATGAAAGAGAAAATACAAGTTCAAATCCGGCTTAAGAATCCTATCCTATGGACAATGGTATTCCCATAAGTCCTGAACAACGGGCTCAGAAATGGTCGTTTTTAGTCTATTAGTTTAGTTTAGTTTAGTCTATTCAACCATCCCTTCCAAAATAAATGGTCATATTTAGGTTCCGTGACAACGTTGCTTAGTTTGCTTATTGTGATTGGCAGCTGGAATTTACCAAAAAAACTACACGTACGTAAGGAAATAAATTCCCAATCCTATCTCTTGGATAAGAACGTCTGCCAGGCAAAATAAAAAGCATTAATCCTGTATGAAGAATGACTGGTTATACAGAACGCCCAGCATTTCTGCAGTTTTTTCAGATCGTAAGGTTTCCATTCATTCATAATCTGCTTATAGAACAATGTTCAATCAATCAAATAAACGAACAATAAACATAACCTTTTCACTGGCTAACTTTTATTTCTAATATAAGTTGATGACCCTCATTGTCTTGGCCCTGGTGTCCTATGCCTATACAGTGGATATCAAATGGAATAACTTGGTTGAGAAGCACGACGCGGTTCGAATTTGCGCATTCATGCTCCATAGCGTTGACCCCGCAGCCTATCGGACATCCGTTCAAGGGACCCTCGACAGTGTCCAAACCTACCCGGTCCCCAAACCTGACGAGAACAGTGGACATGTACTGACTGACATTAAATTCTTCCAAAACCAAATCATTCGAAGCTCACCCCAGGAAAGTACAACCCTTGTTCTCATATCCTTATCGTTCGTCATGCTTATCGCTCACCTTATCATCGCCTGTTGGTCCAGTGACTACGAATATAGGACAAAATGGGTGGGTCATTTTTAGTCGCATGTAGCTTGCTGATAACACAAACTTGTTTTTAGAAATAAATGCACCCCCAACTCCAATTAATTTAGTTTTACTTAGGCTGCCGCAGTCCAAGGGATGGTCATCTTCTTCGCTGGATTCTCAGGGATTTTTCTCGCCATTTCAGCCCACAATTTCGACGAAAACTATCAGCGTCTAGGGGACAAGTTTATGGAATGTACCCTGCTAGAAATCTGTAGAAAGGATGGATTGAAGAACCCCGACACGTTTTCGAAATTTTTGGCTACCAATAAATTAAACAGCAGTTTAACTAGGGACGGGATCAAACGTCGTCTTGTACTGAATAACGCTTGCCAACACTTTCAAATGAAGATTGGAGCAGGAGTAAGCACCGCGTTTATCATCTCCGCCATGTAACCCTAGAGAAAGTAGGATAAAGTTAATCTTTGTAGTTGAAATCATCGATGGTCTGTTTTAGATTCTTTGTGGAGTGATATTGATTATCGGTTGCATAATAATCTGTAACGCAATGGAACTAACTACGATATACGATGAGGAGGATGTGGACGAAGAGGAAAGAGCTCGGAGGGATGCTTTCCAAGTACACAGCGTCAGGAAGAAGTCTTCCAAGACCAAGGCCCTTGAGAATCAGACAATAGCTCGGATGAGTATTGTGAGCCAAAATCGTAGGTCTATGCCCGAACTACCTAAATTTAGTTTGACGAAGAGCCGATGATGATGCCATGAAAGAGTACTCAATAATCCCTAAACAATATGATGGATCCCTTTGAGCGCATTATTTTACAATTTTATATGAAATATTTATTATTACAGAGGAAAATGTCCTTTCTTATCTGCCAACGTTTTCTTCATTTTCCAACTAAACCAACTAAAAAAATTGTCGGATTTTTTGGAAGATTATAAAATGTATGCAAAATAGTTTAGACATTTGTTGGATATTCTTGTATTTTCATGGTGTCAGGGGTCATGATTGGCTTAATTGGCAAGCTTTATCCAAATGGTGTTTGGCCCCATTTATCCAAACACCATTTTATGCGGAAAACAATAATAGAATAAACTAAAACCTTAATGTCATTCAAAACCTAAGGCCACTAACTAATCAAACTACCCACAATCTTTACCAACACTTTAATCCCTATAGGTTGTTTTCAATTATTTTCTTTCATAGAACATGCCAGTTGCCAATTACAACTGACGGTCTGATACATCCCAGAGTAGATAAATCTAAACACGCCACCACCTCCTTCGAATTCAAACAAGCAGCATCTTTAATAACTTCCTCGTCTCAAAATCCAAAAATATTGCCTACAACTTCCATACCATACAGAATCCTCTTATTGAGTGATCCTAACCATTTCAAACATCCGATGTTCTACCAAAATTGCTTACAATAATAATTATGTATATAGAGCATATCCTACCTAACTTATCCCAATCCGCCTGTAGGAATGACGGGGGTGGATGGATCGATGAGATGAATTTATACCAGAACACGGCCTGCCGTTTCTGCCTTTGCCTGCCTCTCTCTCTTCATGTCCATCGCTGGGAAGGTTAGTTCCGCCAGTTCGGAATAGTCGGAAACGAATCCCCCCTGTCAGTCTCTCCTATATAATTCCATCGTCTTGATAAAGAGCGGATAGGCTGGAATGCTGGAGTCCTTCTGGAATAGGGGATTTGGAGGCGCATGTGGGTCAGGAATTCGGGTTGCTGGAAGAGCTGGTAGCTGGTAGTGGTGGCCACCACTGAATTTTCAAAGAGATCTCAGTCTCCAGTCCCCATCCATTTAAGTCCACGGGTTGACGTAGACTACAGAAGTGAATCAGCCTGTAGTTCTCTTCAAGTGACAAGGGACAGATCAGCTCTGAAGCTTCGGCTCCCATCAATTCCATGTAAACTCACCTCTGGGACTACTAGACGGGATCAATGCAAAAGAACTAAGAGCCACAACCAATAGTCGAAAGAGGAGCAATTATTCTTCCCTGTAATAAACCAAAGCTTTATGACGACATTATTTCAGTAAATGGTCTGTAGACTTTTTTACTACTGATTTCTGAATCAGAAAATACTGGAGATACCCTATTGGGTTTCAGACTCTCGGGAGATTGTGATAATTGGTTTACTTGAGTTTAGAGGATTTTATATCCGGAAGTTGTCCGTCAACTAACTCATCTGAATTAGCGAGAAATTGTTGATGATAATAAGGATTGCGGAGTACATTTAAAAATAAAAATTTAATAATGGATCGGAAAAAATATCAACCAGACGGTGAGGCGGAAGGATGTTGTCTCCAGTGTCTCATGTGTTGCAACTCACCGGCCTCCTCAGCTGTCAAGCTCGTCTCGGTATTCTCGATTGTAAGTTAACTCCTTTAAATTTTTTTAATTGAGTTGACATGTCTCAAATTAAACTATTCTGTCAATCTGAATCGGCTTGGATTGACTTACAGCTATATGGACTGGTGTACTGCTGCCTGGGAGTATGGATGAACATAGTGATCTCACGAAATGACGACCTTCCACAAAAGAATCAAGTCTTTTACGAAGCCTGGTCCACCGAGGTGGTCGAGTCGGTGTCCACAAATCCGGAGGAATATCAGCTGCAATCAAACCCCCAGATTTTGAGCTCCAAGAAGCTGGTTCCCCTCACTTTATATTGTAATTACCTCATCGCCCTCGGAGTCCTCTCACTCGCCGTTGGATTCGTCAGAGTTCTCTCCAGCATTTTCCTTCTTTGGAATTCCGTGGAGAAGGTAATTTTCCTGGAAGTTATCAATTTTACAATGCTTTTAGTAAGTAATTCCTTCTTTCACAAATTTTTTTTGCATCATTCAAATCATGCTTCAAAAATAAAATTATGATAAGATAAATGTTCGATAAGCGAGAGACCTCACTCTACCAGCATTAGCTCAAATAATGCAAGAGATTATCATCATGTTAGCTAGAATTATTTTTAAAAAAACATCCCGAGGGTCGTTAGACGTATTCGTTTATAAAGGTTTTTTTTCATTTTTTTAATATTAGCAAATTTTTTCTTCAAAATGTACGATATGATCTGAAAATGACCATAATAAATCATTTTTAAAGGGATACAGCTTTCAGTAACGTCCTTGATGGCTGAGCCTTCATGGAGGTATATTAAATCAAATACTAGCAAGTTTTTTACTCAAAAATATAGTACAGATAAAAAGAGAGAGGAACACGTAGTACTGATTTGATTATTTGATACCCGTCCCGTCTGACAGAAAGAAGTGAATCGTAATCTATTTATATTTGTAGCCAAAAGCCAGGACTCGTAAGTGGGAAACCATTGATTTCTGTATTCAAAGAAAAATATAAATCATGTCCATCTGTCAGTTTGGATTGTATTGAAGGGCCTATATGGTCATAAAATACCTAATGTAGACTTGAATGGAAATCCCAAGAGGACTATTTCTGAATATTTCTTAATTGGATCCTTGAGATGAGAGAGACAGTTCCAGACTTTCTGGACTCTCTCATTTTTCATACTTTTCAGACTGTCTAAAACTTGTCACAAAGTTAGTTTCAGCAACTCTGTACAACTGATGGAGATGAAACTTTTGAGTTACAGGGGAATGTAACAAGCACATTCATGATTAATATATTATGAACTATTTTAAACTACAATTGATACTGAACTGAACTCTGCACATCGATCGATTCCATTCAACTAGCCCCACTTATTGTCGAAAATATAAATGAAAGGGCTTCAGCAAAAAGTTATCATCATTTCCTGAGTCAAGTACGTGGTCCTTGATAAATTTTTCGGAATTCAAATACGAGATAAAACGAGTCCGAGATTGTCGATGGTTCTCTCCCCATAAATTTGAAACGCCAGTTGACATTTCGAAGAGAAAAGTAATTTAATATTAACGAGTTTGACTTAGGAATCTAACTTGGCCTTTGGAAGGAATGTTGAAAGCCTGTTGATTCTAGATTTTAGGCTGCTTTATTTTATGGTTTCTTATGGATGCTTAACTTATAAATGGGATAAGGATCTAATCAAAATGTTTGCATAGCTTCCTATATAACATTGTGATGCTTAAACTGATACTGAGTGTGAGGATCATGAGATAAGACTTGTATGAATATTAAATTTTACAGCATAGCAGACTGCCAGGGAAAGTGTGGATATTTTTCACAGTGATGGAGACGATGACAATAGTGACATTCCTTGTGGTGGCCCTCAACGTGACTGGATTTATAAGCGACACGCCATGGTCCCCCGTTCGGATCCAGAATGACAAATTCTCATTCTACATCTTGATCACCATTTTCAGAGTCATCTGCTTTGCCGACATTTTCCTTGTTATCTATTTCGTCTTCATTGTCCTGTGGTTTGTCCGAACTCGGTGTTAAGATATTCCATGTTGAAAGCAGAAGGAAAATTTTATTATGCGAGAGTTACATTTTTTGTGTACAAGAAAGTCTGGCCTGAATTGTTTTTAACTTTCAAAATTTGGAAATGTTTTTTTAAGGATTGAGGAATCGGGTATTTTCTGCCTGCAGATGTTTTGAAGTAATTTTTTTTATCCACAAGGTCATACAGGTATGAAATGGGCAAACTGATATAAAGAGTGTTGGAGTTCTTATAGGAACACAAGTCGAAAAATTTCGGATTCGGCTATTTTGCCACGTAATTGTGGAAGATTTTGGACAATTTGAATTTAGGTAAACTGTAAGGGACATTGGAAAAATCTTAGGGTTTTAGTCAGACGCAACGAATTGATTCAAATTTAAGGCTGGAGATCTCTCTCACTGTGACTGGGAGTTCATTTCTGTAATAATTCAATTAGTGAAACCGTGTTTAATTCTTAAGTACACTAGGTACAGGGTTTATACAAATATCTCAAACATTTCTAAATCAGTATTAAACTACTTTAGGTTTTGAAAAAATCAAGTTACTTTCGCTGCTGGTTGGTGAATTGACACACTATTTTCTGCTCTTTTGAAATATGGAGAATCTAAAAACTGGAGAAATTGATTACAGTAGAGTAATTAGAATGATTTAATCTATGTATTACAAAGTCTCCGACTCACAGGACCTAGTTTTCGTTATCAACTTATCGATAGTCGTAACAATAAAAATTTATTTCAGTGGCTAAGCCCAAGATAATTGTTACTCAAATCTTTAAATCATCGTTCACAATACTGTCGAGGTAACCAAAAGCTGATAGTGATGATGAGAGAATTAAGAATAAAATCACTGAGCTTCCTTTAGTCAATTCAGGTTTTATTCCCAACCATTATAAATTATAATGGGTCATTCACAATTTATGCTGACGAGAATGGGCCATTACTTTATAATTCAAAACCGGTCCAAAGATCCTATGAAAAATTCTGCATTTTTAGTTGTCTGCCTAATTTTCCAGTACAAGATTTGACCTCGACGATATCCCATCAATTTGTCAACATAACCTATTTGTAGATTTGAATCTGTATAATACTTCACTGGAAACTAATTTTGAACATTTTAGATTAGGAATGTTTAGGTTAAATTATTGGTGTATAACATTTAATGATTTCAGACAGGAAGCTTGAAAGCGTCAGACTGGAACTTATACCCAGCGCGTGTATCAAGTACATTAACCAATAAGGATTTAATTTTAGTGATAACAATAAACTAAAAGGCTAAAATAACAATAGAATACCCATGAACATGTCAATTTCAAACGAACGATTTAATAAAGTCCTATTCGAAAAAGTGGAGGAGTAAAATATTTATTTCATTCCACGCAGTTTAAATCCATTGTTTGAATTCTAGTTGACTATTATTCCAACTACCCTTTTGGCAGCAATTCTATGTCCTCCACGCAGTTAAATAAAATCTAGTCATACTCTATTCCTCCTTTAAAAAACCAGCACATCTCTTTTTTTGTTACATACACATTTTATAACTACTTTGAACCCATTTCTGGAGCTCTTACAATTTTAACCATTCAATTATACCACATAGTGCAGTTTTTACCATTTGTATCTCTCAGTTTTACCAGGTCATAAAAGAGTCATGAATCTCTTGAAAAGTGGGCCGCCCGGAATATCAAAAAATAAAACCAGGTAGTTCAAAAAAAATGCATACAAGTTGATGATGCACTTCAGGCTGATCAGAATGCAAATGCTCCGCAATCCTGGGCTCTATATTTATAATTCCAGGGCTTACCTATGTATACGACAGTAAATGGATTTTTTCCATTCGACAAAAACACCCTGGGAGGGTGTCTCGAATTCATAGTACCCCTGTCGGGCACTTGGATACTTGGGTACATCCTCTTTAAGTGCTGAAAGAGTAATAAAGCTGTATGGGAGGAGGAGGGAGGTCGTTTCTGGAGGATCATTCTCATAAAAGTCAGAGGATATAAGAATCCCAATTTCCATATATATTGCCAACATTCGGCAGAAAAGGGGACTACACACTGAATTTACGGAATGAGGTAATCTCTCTCAACTTTTCTTGGTAGCGTCTCTGAGTCTGGGCCATCACACCACCAACTCAGCCACTTTACCAGCTTGACATTTCCTCATGGACCTAAACTTGCAGGTTACAAGCCCTAGTGGTAAAATGGACGGGGATGTATGCAAAAAGTTGGAAAGAATAACTTTTTGACCTAAAAAAGAAAATATTTCAAAAAAATCCTTGTAACTTGGGCTACTCGTATTTGGGACTGTTTCTCCTTGATACTGAGTCGTACTGAGGGAGACATGTTGATGGAGAGTAGCATCGTAGCATGGTGAAAGTTGATAAGTTTATGAGACGAATGTAAAACCGAAACTCGAGGGACTCAGTTTAGTTTCATAAGCTAGGAGAGACAAGATTTTGCAGTCCTGTTGATTTGACTGACGTTTACTAAATTGGCACAGGATGGACCGATTGCTAAAGTGTTGCACATAATTCCCCAATTTCTAAAGGTGTCGCTTTAGAAAGGAAAATTGTTATCAAAAGTGTTTTGGTTTAAATAATATTTCTTGTCATGTCATTCTTCTGTAAAGAGTATCTTGTCTTTAGAACACGTCGACCTAAGCCCTCAATCCGAGACTACTCAATTCCCTATCTTGATTGCTATTCCCGATTTGTGTACTTAACCCACATTCATGTCACGAAACTAAGCCGTGAGCTGAGAGTATTTGAGCAAAAGAAACTTTTAGAGTTGACGAAACTTCTTTTTTTTGTTTACTTCAGAATTAGTTTGGAGTTTGGGAATGGAAAAAGGATTAAAATGGGGCTATGCATAGGAGCAACCACCACAAAATTATCCGAGCATTTTCTGCGATTCCCATAAATCTTAAGCGACAGATAGGCTCATATTTCCTATTGTCATATTTATTATATCGATATGTATAAATAAAAGGAGAGTAAAAAATATCTATTGAACAATTCATTTCAAAAACTCCGATTTCCTCTTTATCAGATTCCACATAATCATGTATCCAGCAACTGGACTGTAAACTGTAAATCTTCTTCAGATTTATAAAGAAAAGCTTTAGAAGGAATCGTAAGACATTTCAGATTAGAATTTAGAATCGAATTTCTCAAGGATATGATTCGATCGCTCCTATCTGATAGAGACTATATAAATACGAATCAACTCGATATGGACAAGGTAAAATATCTCTGGATTTCTTTTATATCACGGCCATGTCAACCCCCATACCTTGGAGATTTGTAAAATTTATTGGATTAAATAAAGCCAGGGGTCGAGCACAAACTATGCTATTCTACCCACGCGTAATATTTGCTGAAAACTTGCAGTTAATAGCAGATATAATTTATTGTTATGGTTTGGGGAACTACAGGAATTGTGAATGCTCCATTTAAGAGGTGAAGAATCTCATAAATCCGGACTCTGTTTTTCTTAGGAAAAGAGGATTTAATGATCTATAGAGGTTTCTGGGATTACAAATTTACAAAGGTTTGAAATTTACTCCATAACTCAAGGTAGGACCGTAAATCCTTTGGCATTAGAAAATAAATCTTGAAACCTCCCTTCTGCACACATGAGCATAATTTTTGTTTGCTAGGACCGTTCAAGGGTTTTGACATCTTCGGGGTCCGACTAACTGAAGCCCTATAGTCCCTCAAAAGGAACATCAAATGGCCTTTCAACTATCTCAGTCCTTTTTCAGCTCAGTGGGATAGGAATTCTCCAGCACCACGGATTTACAATCGGGTTGTGGTTTAGCAATCAATCAACCTATATTATATGCTTTTAATCTGACATTAAAAGTTTGTTCTTGAGCATTGATCCTTTCATGCCTTACACCTCGAAAGATGTACCAAAAGCCATTGGTGAGATTAATTTTATGCATTGTAGCTTACTAAACTACACTGGATAAGAATCCTCATATAAATAACATTGATTTCAAATTCAATATTAAAAAGTTCATAGTCTGATTCTCCAACTTCATCGAATCTTTAATTACGTAGGATTCGATAGGACTCTGGATTTCGTCGATTCGATTGAGGAGTTTATATTGAATCACCGAAATTCCTATGAGCTTTCCAGAGCTTCGTGTCCCCAGAAGGCCTTGAGTAGGTTGTGGATTTGTCATGAAATTACTGCCCGATTTGCGGAATCTGGTCTAGTAGGTAAGACGTTAAAAGAAATGAAATAAGGTGGTTGGTTTGGTGGCAGAATGTGAGTTGAGTCTACAAACTTCGTACGTGTTTGTCTGTCTGTGTGGGTGGATGAGGACAATTTGTAATTGAGATAAAAATGCATGGAGAAGTATGTATGGACTATAGCACTAGCAGATGTAAGAACTAATCTAGACGTACCGAAACCCAATCCTGGTAATTTGATTTAGGTCTTTCGGTCTCTAGGAATCTTGGATTAAGGCTATAGGCGTGAAATTCTAGTATGGCACTACATTCCACGACTGCAGACGAAGCGTTTTGGTGAACATTTTATTGACAGATATAGGAGCACCAAAAAACGGTGGGCCTATAATCCGCTAAAACACTTTTGTTGTAACAGTAAAAACTTAGCAATGAAGATTTTTGTTTTCGCTGTTTAAACGTAATAATTTATGTTGACATTCTGAATTTTGAAAATTTAAAAAAAATGCTACCTCTTGTTACATGGCGATTTTTATGGACGCTCAGTTGCAGCATCGGAAATAGTACACATAAAATTTGATGAAATAAACACTTACTTTTGAACCATATGTACAAATAACTTTTAGAATTATAAGAAATTGCTGTAATTTTAAGTATGAACACGTTTGACAGATGATTTATGAAGAAAGTATTTAGGTTTGACAATCATTGATCCAGGCCTTCAGAACAAATGCATCATATAGGGCTTAGAACCCTTGAGAATTTAGCAGCATACACCTATACAATATTTCAATCTACGTCATTGTCACGTCAAATAGTGGGATCAAAACAATAATTCAGATCTCAGATCTCATATCCGAAAGATCCGACACTGTGCTGTTTCATGAAACGGGTAACTTATGTATTAGATTTCCTGTTCCCTACCCGGTTGGGATAAAGTGATAGTCGATTTCCCGGCTTAGGGTACTATTGGACGAAGGGGTATCGATTTTGTCCAGCACATTCATATCACCCTTCTGTTTTTTTGAGAGGGGTTGCTATGCTACCGGCTACCCTACATATTTCCCTTTTTCAGTACGAGATCCCCAGTCTTCAACTTATCTACTATCCTTATTGCGTAGATTGTAACTTATCGACGGGAAGCCCCATAGCAAACAACTCCGCAATTACACTGTTCACTGATAAATCTGATTCCTAAATTTCCCAACCAAAAGCCAACTTTATCCACCAACTGTAACCAAGTGTTCTTAAATCTCACGAAACTGCAGAGTCAACACATATCTATAAAAATTACTCATCCGTCCCCTTATCGCATACTATAGAATGTACCGTAATTTCATTTGACAATACATGTATAAGGAAAACAAATCACAGGTATAGAGCGAACTCTTCTATTCTAATTATTCTGGGGTCGATGAAAATGTAATTTAATCATCGGAACTTTTTCAGTCTAGAGTTTGAAGAGATGAGTGAATCTAAATCTCCTAAAAGTGCCAAGTCCTCATCTGCAGAATCGAAGCCAGGGAAGACAGAGAACGTCCGAGTTGTGGTTCGATGTCGACCCTTAAGTCGGAAAGAGTCAGACCGGAATTGTAAGCTAATAGCCCATATCAATGATGAAAAACAAACAATAGCCGTGCTAAACCCAGCAGTTCCTTCCGAAGAACCCAAATCCTTTACTTTTGACAACCTTTTCCCTACTACTTCGACACAGGCTGACATTTACAACGAAGTAGCCCGGCCCATTGTCGAGAATGTCCTACAAGGGTACAACGGGACAATATTCGCTTATGGACAAACAGGGACTGGCAAGACATACACGATGGAAGGGGTCTACAATGTCCCAGAGCTTAAAGGGATCATACCCAATTCTTTTGCACAGATATTCTCCCACATTGCCAAGGCCGAAGGCGACCAGAGGTTCCTTGTCAGATGCTCGTATCTGGAAATCTATAATGAAGATGTTCGAGATCTTTTGTCAAAAAATACAAATACTAAACTGGAAGTCAAGGAGAACAAAGACCGTGGCGTATATGTTAAAGACTTATCCTCATTCGTGGTTCGAAATGCGGATGATATGGACCGGATTATGAACATTGGCAATCGTAATCGATCAGTTGCATCTACGAATATGAATTCGGTCAGTTCGAGATCCCATGCTATATTCACAATAACCGTAGAGTGTAGCGTGGAGCACAAGTATAATTCCAAAGATGAGGGTGATGGGAGGTCGATAAGAGTAGGGAAGTTAAACCTTGTCGACCTTGCGGGGTCAGAAAGGCTCAGCAAAACTCAGGCTACGGGTGACCGACTCAAGGAGGCTACCAAGATCAATCTGTCACTCTCTAATTTGGGAAATGTAATCTCTGCATTGGTCGATGGGAGTAGCCATGTACCCTATAGGAATTCAAAACTTACTCGACTCCTTCAAGACTCCCTTGGAGGCAATTCTAAAACTGTTATGGTGGCCAATGTAGGACCTGCTGACTACAACTATGATGAGACCATTAGCACATTGAGGTTTGCTAACAGGGCGAAAAATATTAGAAACCATGCGATTATAAACGAAGACCCTAAGGATGCCTTACTCCGTCAATTTGAAAAGGAAATACAAGAACTCCGGCAGCAACTAGAGGACGAATTAGCCTCGGCGGCTGCTGTCGGTGAGGGTCAAAATTTTGGCGCTGGGGCCACATCAGATGCGGAAGATGAAGACCTCAACTTTGGTTATCGAGAAGTTGGTGACACTGCTGACGCCACAGCAGCTCCGAATGAAGAAGCCTTGTTGGGTATCAAAGATGAGCTGGAGAACCATGCCAAGTTGAGTACCACAATTGGAGATGAATCTCAAGACCGTCGAAGTGTCATGTCCGCCTTGAAAGAACGAGTTCTCACATGGAAACAGACAGAAGAGCAGAAGCAGAATTTGCAACAGCGTCTCAAGTCCTTACAACGAAAGATTTTAGTCGGAGGGGAAAACCTACTGGATAAATCTCAAGCCCAGGAAGAACTGCTACTCAAATCCTTGAGGGAAATCAGTATCAGGAAGGAGGAGGAGATTCAGTTACAACATCACTTAGCTCAGCAAGAGGAAGAAAGACTTGAGCTTGAGGCTAAAATTCTGGGCTGTCAAGATCAGAATCTGACTGTAAGCAAAAAGCTCAAAAAAGTTTGGAACAATTACCAACATCAGAAGAACGAAATAAGTCAAGTCAAGTTGGAGTACCAGGAAGAGACGGATTCCCTCATGGATGATGTCCACAGGCTTAGTCGGGAACTACAGTATCATAATGAGCTCATAAATAATTTCATACCCCCAGTCCATCAAAAGTTAATCGAGAAGAACATCAAGTGGCAACCCGATGGGGCTGAGTGGAGTTTGAAGTGCGTGGCCTATGCTGGGAACAATATGACCCGGGGTACAAATTGTGTACCCACGAACACAGCTTCAGGTCAGAGTAACTATCTCAGGAATGATGTACAGAGTGTAGACATGTCCAGCTTCTATTTGGACATCGCAGATGAGTACGTATTTCAAGAGGACGATCACCAAACCGATCCAGGATTGAAGGGCGGAGGTCAGGCTCGTCTTCAAAGTCAAACGAATTTAAGAACTAATAGTAGTGGAGGTAGTGGTCATTTGACGAGAACTATCGAGCCTAGTGGCAGTGCTACAAACCGACCTAGTACAAGTAGAACCTCCAAAGCTTCCATGCAAAAGATTAAGAGTTCTAAGGATAGAGTTTCTCAGTCTAGGATGAGGGACTTTGACTAGATATTTACATATTAGCTTGTCAATTTCCAAGAGCTATGAATTTTAGCATTGTTTCCGGATCTATTAGCATGAAATCGAGTCAAAGCATAATCGGTTCAAATGCAACGATGATTCGAAAGTCTACACGCAGTTTAGAAGAAAGGTCGTCTCAATTATGTCGATATAATTTTAAAACAATAAAGTATCCTAATTACGCAACGCCAAATACTCTCTGTAATCGTCTAGTCATTTAATTATTTTTAAATGTCCATAAATACCGAACAATTATTATGGCCACATTAATATAATCAAATTATCCCAGTATGCATAATCAAAGTAAAGCCTGTAATTAAAACTCATCCAACGTAATTTACATTCCATACTCAACTATCATTCCTAGTATAGCTTGAGACCTTTGGCTTATAAATATCGACGTTTTAGAAATAATATGGAGCAGTTTGAAATTCGATAAATCCAATTAATTGTTCAATTTCATTCCCTCAAAACGTATGACCCACCTAAGCTGAAGTTTTTATCTCCAGTCAATATCAAAATCAAACAAAGTCAACCTAGAACTCAAGTAAATAATTCAGCGCCTCTTATGCATACATTCAGACTTCAGAGGGTCAAAGTGTTGTTAAGTGTTTTGCGGGATGCCATCACTCAAATATCGGTGGTATTGATTCGCCAGTTGGGTACACGTTAGGTTTAACTATTTCGTTTGTATTATATGTCATGAATGCTTGCAAAAACTTCATTTGCTATTACTTACTACCTCTAGCTAGATACACGCACGATACGACTCGGGACAACCCACACTACCTATAACCTACTTTTCTAAAAGCTCATAAAATATAATTTTGGCTACTTTTCCGATGCACCGAAAACAAAATACTCTATAATACATAGCAGCTCAATCCGAATATACAAGTTTATGGACACAGTAAATAAATAGTAGCTTCTTTAATACTCTGTTATCAATCAGTCACATCACAAACTGATTATGAAACTGAAAAAATGTGAGGACAATTATTTCTCAGCTAAAACTTATCTTCGAGATTTAGCTGGAGATTAAAAAGTTGCGAATAACATGACACAATTTTGTGCATCAGCTCGCTCTTCATACAAAAACCGAAACCTTTTGTCAATAAGACAATTGAGCAATGCTACTTCAAACCTAACTGTTAGTCAGGGCAAAGATGTCAATAATAATCCATACAATTTAAAAAAGTAATCTAGAAAAATATTAATCAAGCTATACACGAACACGTCATGTACCTTAAGGCAACTTTCTGAGGACTACAAACAGAGAAAGGGTAAATTATTCAAGCTCTCCGGATTCATCTAATTTCTGATTGTGAAATGCCAAGTTTGAATATTTAATGGAGACATTCTACTAGACAAAAACCTTATCAACCAATCGAAGAACCATCTATTAATTTAGCCTTCGTATCTATTTTGTGGAGCAATACCAATGTTGGGCACAGGGCAATAGTTGAAGACGACGAAGTATGACAATTCTCGACACTATAACAAGTAAATTCCCCACATTCCATTGAATTGCAGGCAGATATGTATTTAAACTATTCGGAAAGGACTATTATAGTAGGACTTGCCACCACCGATTGAAATCGATTTCTTTCTCTACCTGTTGGTTAATTCACAAAAGTCCACGTGTAGCAAAGAAGAAGCCCAACCTAGATGTACGAACATCCATTTGAGAGTTCCGATGTCTTCATTTATTTAACTTGTCCATTCGTGATGACAGAATGGCCGTAGCTAACATGTTTTTTATGGCTAGAGAAATCATATTATTATTTGGAAACGTGGGTGGGTGTGACGACATCGTTCAAAGATTGACTAACAACCCAAACCGGGCAAAGTTGTTATAGCTTGACTCTAAACTAACATTAACAGTACATTTATATGAGCTTTAATTGTCCTGAAGTAAAATTACTCTGCATTTATGCTCTCCAATTTTGAACCAGTAAACTGTTTACTCACATTCTCAAATGGATTCTTCTATTTATAGTGTATCTGAGGAGCACCCGGGTATTTTCTAACTACGGCCGTGTTTATACCGAAAAATCTAGAACATTTAAACCCACAATGCCAAATTCCCCTTTATTCAAAACGGGTAGCTCCGCTTGCTTTCACATTTCTTCCGACTGGGTCAATTAGATCAAACTCTTTCCATGATAATCCTCTGATACATTTGGAAAGCTGGTAGTCGACGAGTAGCTTTCCAAACGAACGGTAGAGTAGCTCCAAGCCTTGAGTATACAGTTGAATATAATTTACAAAATATTTATTTGCATGTCATATCTGACTTCTGACTTATTTTCAAAAGAAGCAATATTACTGCTAATCCATTGTTAATATATCTATATCTAATCATTTTCAAAGAATCTAGACATCGGTGTTTCTGTAACTCTCTGACATTCTCTATTCAATAAAATCTTATTTGAAAAATATAATGGCCAAAAATTCCTGTACTCTAAGCCTCCAAGACTTCATACCATACCCTGTACAAGTCCTCCCACTACGAGAGTTCCTCCCGAGAGACAACAAATTAATAAACAATCAAAATGCTAATAACAATCGATCCTCCACCGCATGCCCCTTTGACTGCTGCCAAAAGCAATTTCAAAATCAGTATTTTCCAAACTGTGAATTGACCAACGCTCCCCTCAGAATGAAGATAGGCTCGGCAGGAGATCGACACAACAAAGTCTCGGGGATTCCTTGTCTCGAGAGACGCCCAATTTACGAAGGCAGGGTCACGGAGATGCCCATGAGATTTGAGGATTTGCTGAAGGAGTCCAGTAACTCAAATGTAAACGTAGCCTCAAATAATAATCCCCACGACCACGGTCAATTACTCATTAGTGAGGCCCATCACCAGCAACAGTATCCAACAGATACGTCAGACAGACTCAAGCTAACATTTCATAAAGGAGGAAGTAAGGGAATCTCGACGGTTGATGATAAGCTTAAAAACTTCAGCGGAGTGATGGATCAATACAAATACTTTTGGGATAATGAGAGCGCTGGGTGGAGGTTCAAAAACGTAGAAGCTTCAACAAGCACTCGGTCATCATACCCCTTGGATAATTTGCGTGTCGGGGCCAACTTTTCAGACACCTTTTGCCCAGATGAAGACTGGAGGGGGTACTACGATGACCAGCAGGATAAGCGAGGGGGTCAACTGAAGGCTATAGCTGTCCAGCAGCTGCTACAAGAGCATCAACGTCAGGTTACGAGATCGGAGAACATTCAAATGGCCACCGGTGATACAAAGTCTGAGGTCACCAAGGTCAAAAATGATTTCATTGAGCAGCAACTGAGTAACCATTTGAAATCCTTTAAATATGTCAAACCCTCTTCTCCAGCAGTTAACCAAATCGGATTCACAAATAATCAGGCAGATGCTAATTACAAGTCTTTAAATTCCCAATCGAAGCCAAATTTCAAGCCGAAGCATCAGGAGATTTTAAAAAGAGCTCTGTCCCCTCGGCAAGCTTTGGAACAGTATGAAAGGCTTAGAAAATACTGGAATTATCAACACCAGCTTTTAGGGACTTCGATGGTCCCTTATCATCTGGAACAATTTCATCAGCCGGACTACTCCAAACATTCCCAGGAAGTTGCAGATTACAACTATCACAATTATGGAAATCAATGGAAAAGTGGTTACCCCACAGTTGTTAGCAGTCTCATTGCTAACTCAACTGTATTATCATCAGCAGCCTCGGCAGCAGAGAGTCAGCAGCAATACAAACCAATTGGGACTAGACACGGGACTTGGGACCGAGGGTACAATCGATCAAATGATAACCAAACATCTTCGTTTCATCAAAGGTCCCAGAAAACGATGGATAAAAGTCTAGAGCAAATCGGCTCAAAACCAAGGGCAACTTCAGATATCCAGGTCAGCCCTGAGGAGTCACGAGAGGCTAAAGACGAACATATTTCTGACGATTCAAACGAGCCTGTGATCAACAGTTCACCAAGTGATGGGACCGTTAGTGACCCTAATGTGCCAAAGCCCAGGACTCCAGTAATGTCAATGGAAGTGGAAGATACACCGAAGGACTTATCTCTGGGTAGACGACATAGCGACCAGCAGGTGACCCCGCCTAGAAGTTCCCCGGAGCAGAGATCCGTGTCCATAGGGCCAATTGATGAGTATGACCATATCGTACTTCTTGATAGTAAGTCGTCATTCGATTTCGATAACAACCTATAATTGTATACGTCCGAATTGGTACGTAACATTATAATTTTAATATCGTGGCTCACTATGTTTAAGAAAATATTGAAATTCGTTGATTGTAAACCTTTACGCAGAACGTGTCAAGTCCTACATGTGCAAAAGATGCTTTGAAACTCTGAAATCAGTAAGTTCTATAAATTAAGACTGAAGAAGGGATTATTCAGTGATTAGTGATTAAGAAATTCAAACCTAAATAAATACTTACAAGTCTAACTAATATTAATATAAACACTCTAGGAACAGGAGATCAGAAATCATTTGTTTTGCAAAATGCTAAACAACACTGTCCAATGCCACATTTGCAGAAATCTACTTCGCACCGAGGAGTACACGGACCACCTTCAACTTCATGCTGTCAAGAATCAATAACCGTATGATAATAATATATACTGTGATTAAAACAAATGATTGCACAATAGGTCAACAAAATAGCTTAAAGATTTGACCTTCTGATGAGCTTATTTTTGTAAATTTAAATTCTTGCTTCAATGTTTTTGCTCAAGATTACGATATGAATGAAAGCTTGAAAAATTTGTAAAATATATCAAAAAAATATTAAAATATGGATTTCACAAGCCTGATTATTTTATTTCAATAATTGAACTAACAAGGAATCCATTGGTAAACTATGTGCATAAAAAGCCTCCGTCCACAGCCAAAGTCTGTCCTGTAATCTGGATGGCCAAATCGGACAATAAGAACAAGACAGTATTGACCACTTGATCAATGGGCATAATAGGGTCTTGAGTTGGAGTCCTCTGTTTCATAAGTCTAAAGTAGATGTCTTTATCCTCACCCCCTTTGCCAAGGATTTGGGAGAATCCATCAGCAATTTCCGAGATCATGTCCGTGTCCATACTAGCAGGCTGGACAACGTTGACGCGGATCTTGTGTCGACCTAACTCGATAGCCAGGCACTTGGACATGTACTCCATTGCGGCCTTAGATGATCCATATATCGCTCCTATGGGGAAGGGTCGGTTTCCACACTGTGAAGATTTTAAAAATAAAACATAATTTTCTTAATACTTATCATCTTAAAATGTGAACGTGTGTAAGGGAACAGAAAAAACTCACAATGCTAGAAATGTTAACTATGGAACCTGGTTTTCCTTCAGAAATTAATTTTTGAGCAATGACCTGTGTAGTATTCATCGCGGCTTTCGCATTAATTGCAAATATTCTGAAGGGGGAAATTAAATTAACAATTGCACAGTCAGATAAAAATGCAACTAATTTTACTCATCGAATTGCTGAGGCGTGGCATTCATGACAGATTTTATTAAAGTCATCGCCGCATTGTTAACCAGGCAGTCGATGGTCTCAAGCTTCAAGAGCAATTCCCTCGTCGCCTCCCAATCCGACAAGTCGACACAAATGGTTTCAATTCCAGGGCATTCGTCTTTAAGGGATTTTAAATTATCTGGACTCTTCGATAAGGCATAGACCACTGCCCCATAGGATGCCAGACGCATTACTAGCGCCCGACCAACTCCTGAAACCACATCAATTGTTTTTTAAATAGATTATACAATGAGCTGTGTATAAAATAGTTTGTTAGAACTGCTGAATGATTTATAATTTAGAGAACATTTAAACTTGATACCTCGTCCAGCTCCAGTGACAAGGACCCTTTTGCCCTTGAACGAGTCTTCTAGCAAAGGCATTTTATATGTTTATGCTATGATTTCTTTTGAATCAAAGAAAATATGTGCTACAATTATTATAGGTAAGATAAGTTGCAAGAGTTCTTTTCAGCACAATTTGCACAGAGTGACCAATTATTAGGAAAATCAGACTGACTACCCAAGGTCAACCGGATTGAATGTTATTGCAAAAATAACATTTGAGTTTGTAGCGTGCCAATCTTTTGGTAATTTGGCTGAATGCTAAACTATTTCTCAATCTCCTTCATTCTCCGTAACCTTACGTTCAGTGTTAAGAGTCTTTTATGGTACACATCCGAAGCTTACTAAAAAAAACTGATTTAGATTGGTTTAACCTGATCAAGTCTTTTTAGCACATTTCCAGTTCACGCAATAAGAAAGGATGAATCACCTAAATGTATTTTTTAAATGAATAATCTGAAGGCGAATGAAGAATAAAAACCTGTCTAGTTCCCACAATGAGCATCGCATAGTAGACATGTCTATGGTATTTGAAACTGTATTTATACGCAGGGAATGTACCATTACAAATTTACCCAGTTTATAAATCTATGTTAGTTAAGTACACAAAAAGCCTCCATCGATAGCCAATGTCTGTCCCGTAATTTGGGGGGCCAAGTCGGATAGTAAGAACAAAATAGTATTGACGACTTGTTCAATGGGCATAATTGCATCTTGGGTCGGAGTCCTTTGGGTCATATATTTGAAATAAAGATCTTTATCTTCATCCCCTTTGCTGAGAATTTGATCAAATTCTTTAGCAACTTTTCGAATCATGTCCGTATTGACAGCTGCTGGCTGGACAATGTTCACTCGGATTTTGTGAGGGCCTAATTCGACGGCGAGGCATTTGGACATATACTCCATGGCTGCTTTGGATGATGCGTAGATAACTCCTAGGACAGATGCCCTGGACACTCCCTGTTGAAATTTAAAATCAAAGTTAGACGTACTTAATTCAATTTATTTGACACTGCAATCCCCTCATTATCGGACTTTATCGGCTCACTAAGGCTTTTATTAATGGGATTTTAAGACCTGACTCGAGCTCAGGTAAAAATAAAGAATTTAGAAGACTCACGACAGTAGAAATATTAACAATCGACCCTGGCTTTCCATCAGCGATTAATTTTTGAGCAAAGATCTGAGTCACGTTCATCACCGCCTTTGTGTTGACTGAAAATATTCTAGAATAGATACATTCGGTATTCAGTAAAGTCTTGTATTTGATTAGCAAACACTTATGAATTATAATTTTACGAAAACAATTTAATACTCGTCAAAATCCTGAGATGTGACTGTCATAGCAGATTTGATCAAAATTACAGCCGCATTGTTAATGAGGCAGTCGATTGTTTCGAGTTTCAGAAGGGCTTCCCTTGTTTCGTCCCAGTCTGCCAAATCAACACAAATCGTGTTAATCGCTGGGCATTCTATTTGGAGGGATTTTAGGTTATCTGGGTTCTTCGATAGGGCATAGACTACTGCTCCATATGAAAACAGACGCTTGACTATGGCCCGTCCAACCCCTAGAATAAAAATATTCAATAATTAAATTGTGCAACGAATGGTTTAAGAATTTAGTTTCGGATTAGTTTGGTAATTTCGTGTGATTTTCTTAATTTTAAGTAATAATTGAATTTTTGACATTTGAAATTTAAATTATAATAAATAAAATACCTCGTCCAGCTCCTGTAACAAGCACACTTTTGCCCTTGAAAGAGTTTTCTAATGAAGCCATATCTCTCCAAACGTTTCTGGATAACGTGTTTTCTTAATATTGCTTGAAAAGAGACGCCTTGGAAGTTTAAAAGGCAATGAATAGCTACAAGTAGATTTTCACAGTTTATATATTTTTCTGAGACAAGTACAGAGTTGATAATCAAGGTTAATGAAATTCGACTTTTTGCTGTTTACAACGACTTTGAGCATTTAAACCGGCAACTTATTACATGAGACAACGCAATGCTCTCACACTATGCGTAATTATCATGTAACTTGCCTGTCTGAATTCCTTAAAAAAATATGGGTTGCTTTAATACTTAACAGTTTAAAGCATGATGCAGCCTAATCTAAACTTCAAACTGTCATTGTGAATTACTAATCAATTCAGCTGCCCTAAAGCTAATAAAGTTACACTACGGCACAATCAAAAGGATTCAAACTTGTAAGCTGTTATATAACAGAGGTACAACTAAACAAAGTCTGCAAAGTCCTTAATTCAAAAACACAAATGCTCGCAAATTATTTCAGCCCAAAAAGATTATTAAATGTTTATTAAGCTGTTACAAATTCCATGAATTTGTAGCCTCAATTAAGTACACAAAAAGCCTCCATCGACAGCCAAAACTTGCCCAGTAATCTGAGGAGCCAAGTCTGACAACAAAAACAAAATAGCATTGACAACTTGGTCAATCGGCATAAGAGGGTCTTTAGTTGGTGTTCTGTCTGTCATGAAATTTAAAAGTGCATCTCCATCGACTACACCAAGAGTTCTATCAAATCCATCAGAAACTAAACCCCGCATTTCTGTATCCATACAACTGTGGCTGTACAACATTGACTCAAATTTTATGGGGACCTAGGTCTACAGCAAGACGTTTTGAAAGGTACTCCATGGCCACTTTTGATGACCCATAAATAGCTACTAGGGGAAAGACTGAACTTCCTGCCTATAAATCACATCAATAATTGAAATTGAAACTCCATAATTAAATCCATTTAAAGCTATGACTCTTTCGTTTTTATTCACAACACTAGATACGTTCACTATAGATCCTGGCTTGCCATCAGAGATCAATTTTTTAGAGATAATCTGCGTCGTGTTCATCACAGCCTTCGTGTTTAGTCCGAATATTCTGAAATGAAATTAAAAAAAACCTTACACTGTACCTTTTTGGGAATTGAGTTTCAAGTACAAAAATCTTACTCATCGAATTGTTCAGGGGTTGCATTCGTTATAGGTACGACTACAACAGAAGCAGCGTTGTTAACTAGACAGTCGATTATTGTCTCAAGTGTTAAGAGAGCCTCCCTCGTCTCTTCCCAATTGGACAAGTTGACACAAATCGTTTGAATCCTTGGACAATCTTTTTTGAGAGATTCCTGGTTAGATTGGGTCTTTGATAAGGCAAACACTACGGCCCCGTATAAAGACAGCCGCTTCACTAATGCTCGTCCTACTCCTGCAATGGACAATATATATAATTTAATTTCTGAGACAGTTAACCGTTGACTATTTAAGCCTTATTATCAATCCGGTGGTGGACTTGCCTCGTCCTGCCCCTGTGACTGGGACCTTTTCCCCAATAAACGAGTCTTCTAACATGCTTTTTTAAATTGGCAAAATTTTCTGAATTTTAACTCTTATTAAAAGTTTGAGAGAGTGGATTCAAGTAGAATAAAGTGTCTCAAGTCGCTGTGAAATGTATTTATATTTTAAAATCTCTCAATCTTCCAATGTATGCTGCATGATGTCCAATCCTTTTTATTAAGGTACACGTGCCAATGTGCCATTCGATTCTATGAATCATGATTTATTGATCAATAAATTAATGGAAAAGTTTGTTATTGAGCCATGGTATGTGAAAATATCACATGAAGGGCTTAACAATAGAATGTTTAAGATTTCTGGCTCTGAGAAACTATTTGAGCTACCATGTGGTATCCCGCAAGGTTCTGCATTGGGCCCTCTACTATTTAGCCTTTTTGTTAATGTTATTGGCGATGCCATTAGTTGTCCATATTTGATGTCCTTAAAAATCCCTTAGAAATCCCTCAAAGTTGAACCCTATAGAAGTTATCAAAAACCCCCACCGGTTAATCGACCCCCACGGGTTATCCTACCAACCGATTTGATCCAACTTCGAACTTAGCCTTTCTTTTGTTTCAAAGACTCTGTGTGTAAAATTTGGTGAAGCTAGGTCAACTATGTCGAGAGTTATAGACGGACGGACGGACGGACGGACACCGGTGATCATATAAGCCCTAACGAGCGGGCTAAAAATCAACCACAGCCTCGGAAAGTGAATCTAGTTGACCTTTAGGCTCTCAGATACTGTTTGCATTGTTAAGAATCTTACTTGGCCTTTATTATTCATTTGTTTTAACCTTATGCATATATCCATTAAAGTAGTTCATATAATAAATATATAGTAGTGCCTTTATGTGCTTTCGGGTAATTCATATCCTATAAGACCATAAATTAAACGGCAACAAATATTTCCTATGAGGGACGGCAGAGAAGAGTATGCCATAGTGAAGAATCGAATGATTTCTTAAAATCAACTATGCATTTTGAATCGACGTATTAAATAAAAAGAACTCCTTGACATGAACAAATAAAGGGAAATGCCAAAGCAGATAAATGCAGGACAAATTCTCATGGTAATCAACGCAATATCTAAATCAGAATCCATTTTGTTCGAGCTCATCTTGTAGAATTGACAGTCCTGAGTCAAGTGGACTTGATTTCTCGACAGTTGGTCTCTTTTGAAATAATTAAAGCATTCCTCCCGCTGCAGTTCCCACGACTTGTTCAAGTACTCGAATATTGAGAGAAGGACCGTTGGGACAAGCAGAACTGGCATTGTCATCATGCTTGATTTGTCCGTTGCGTCTATCCTGTAATTCAATGCGTATTTTCATTAATTATAAATTGTAATTCAAAGTTTATAAGCACTCATCTTACCTTATCAGAAACCCTATAGATGTGAAGACCAGAAGCAGAGTAGAAAATGATCCGTACAGTCTGGAGAATAACCAGTTGTTGTTCATTTCCGGGTTTTTAATCCACGATATCTAATTTTTATTCAAAACTCAATTACAAATTGTAATTGCTCTCGTTCATAGGGTCCATTACTTATTAAACGAAGATTTTTTTGAAATTGAAAAAGACCCATGATTTACTACTATTTACAATATAGTTTATTTTTCATAAATGACACTAACTCTGAGTCGTATATAGTTTTTAAATCGATTAGAATTTTAGACTCACCCCTTCCAAAGCCTGAGTTACCAAACAGCCGAGAAGTACACAACTTGTAAAACAGGCCAATTCATGCAGCACCAACTGCAATGTCAACGTTGAGATTTTTGACCGAGTATCTCGACCTACGCCCCAATATGGCGGGCCTGCCTGCTGTCGTCCTGCTCCTTCTTCGCTCCCGGAGTCCTTAGTTCTAGAACCTTCATGGTGGGGACCCTTTCTTGACGAAATTTTGGACGAGAATAGTCCAGCTACCAAAGCCTTCCGCCAACGCGAGGATCTGATCCCCACTTCACTTGAAGGGATTCTTTCGAATCTCATTTGCCCTTGGGAGGTCATAATATCGCGGTCTTGACCTTGAGCAGTGAAGGACATTCCTGAAGGGTTAATGCTATGAAGACTACTTGGTTCCCCTACGGAAGAAGAATTCGAGTCTTTTATTCTGACAACATCGTCACCAAACGCGGATAGAGTTTCTCGTAAGCTTTGAGAAGTCGAGGTCACCAGGCTGGCCCGACGAATCTTTGAACGGGCTTCGGACATTTTTGAGGATGTTTCAGCCATGAGTACTTTTGATTATGAATATGCCTAGTTAATGGTATTGATTGGTAAACTTTAAAGGTAGGAGTCACATTAGTTGGCCGAAATCTAGATAAACTAAGAAGGGAGATGATAGAACCGTGAGTGCTGGCGAGGGAGTACCGTTACCCGGTGGGACTTTTGGCAGGTTGCTAACAACAAAAGCTTAGGTTGCAAAACTTGTATTTGACACAAAATATATTCATATGCAATGCAGGCAGCCTTTTATGTTTTACTGAGTTTTGTCAAACCAGTTCTTAATATTAAAGGCTTTCGCTTTAGATGATTGAAACTTCGATAACAGCAATCGATACATGAAATATGAAAACTCTGAACAACTTCGTAATTACCAATGCCCCTTTCGCTCTTTGGTCCTGTCATTATTAGATTAAATTAAGGCGTACAAATACAGGGTTAGAAATATCAAACCATTGGGTTTCTTTAATTTGAGAAATACATGTATTACATATATAATAAATTCATGCAAGTTTATGATGATAGTGCATGTGATATTTACTGTGATTTGAAACGATGTCCTGAAAAACTGATATGATCGTTTCTTCGAAATTTAAACTTATTAAAACAAATAGAACTGTGTCTACTTAAATATTAGAAGTTTCCTGAACACATATCATCCATGCTAATCTTCAATTAAGTAACAGAGTACCCTCCATCCAGAGCAATATTAGCCCCAGTCAACATCGTTGTCAAATCCGAAGCCAGAAATAAAACAGTATGAATCACATCTTCCATAGGTATAAATGGTTTTCCAGCCGGAATTCGCTTCACGACCCTTTCGACAAAGGCTTCATAGTCTTGTCGACCAGTCCCACCTTCTTTAAAACTGTCGGCCCAAATATTCGTCCATACTCCACCCAAATTAATAGAGTTGACCCGAATCGAATGTTTCCCAAGCTCGAGACACATTGATTTAGTCAATTGGTCTAAGGCAGCTTTTGAAGAACTGTAGATGCTACAGTCTGGGAAAGCCCGATGGGCCATCTGAAATACATAAGAGCTGATCGGTAAGGCCATTCATAGGCCCATTATTATTGGGAGATGATTGATCAGGACAATTTATATCACAAACATAAACATAGTGATGTGTCAATTCGAGTTTATGAACTTGCTGACTTTTCTTACGCTTTGAGAAAATGATACTTTATCAAGGGTCAATTTTTTTAACTTCTTCGGCTAATCTTCGGATAATACCTTACCAACGAAATTAGGCAAAAAGGAATTACTTTCCCAAAATATTGACGTTTCAGTCGTTCTTGCATTGGTTTAACATTGTATTTTATAGACTTTTGATTCCTAAACAACTCCACATGATTTTTTTTTAATTTTTCTTTTCTTTTCTATTGATCTTGTGGAAAATTCAAACGTTTACGGATTCTGAAACATCTTTGTTTTAATTCATAAAATCTACATATATGTGCCTACACAGGAACTTAGAATCAGCTATAAGTCTCCGGTTGACCCGAGAGTTTCTGAAATTATGGTTCTACAGCACTAAGAGGATGGACAGACAGACAGTTATATTTTAGGGAAATTATAGAGTAGATGAGAAGCGTTTTCTCACCCGTGAAGATATATTCACGATGGAACCACCTCTGTTTGCTGATATCATCATCTTGGCTGATGCTTGACTCACATTCACAACAGCTTTTAGGTTTATTGAAATAATCCTGTGCAGATTTATGAAAACTAATTACAGAATGTCATCAATTTACATGATATTACTACTATTACTTATCTTTACTATAAGATCAAATATTAACCACTCAATCGTTGAATTTGAAATGCTAAAACTTACTCATCGAAAATCTTGGACGTAATTTCGAGGAACGGTTCTTCATGGCCTACTCCTGCAACATTTAAGACGACATCGACAGGACCACATGCTGCTACTGCTTTCTGTGTCTCATCCCAGTTATTTAAATCCACAAGGACTATTTTTACATTTGGACATTCTTCTTGGAGAGCCTTTAGATCGGATTCTGTCCTGGATATGGCGTACACAGTGGCTTCGTATTGATGAAGCCTTTTCGCCAACTCTCTTCCTATCCCTGCAAATCTAGTGTATTAGTTTTCTAGTCCTTATAAATTCCTTTTAAATGAATAACGTAAATGAATAAGCCATTCTTTTTAAATTAGAAAAAAGTACCAACCTTTGCCAGCTCCAGTAATTAATACCGACTTCCCTGTAAAAGCTGTTTCAATTGACATGATATGATATATTATAAATCGTTTCTTAATTTCTTTCTCTGGATAGGAACAAAACTGAACGTTTTAAGACACTGTTACAATCGTTTTCCAGCTCCATCCACGATAAACCATATGGCAAATCGTTGCATAACCTCCACACAATTTATCATATCATATCCTAATTGATAAGAGCACAATAAAAAATTTACGATACTTTACAAAGTTTGTTTATTAATTAATTTAATCATATTTCAAGCTCTAAAAACACTCATCATCAGTCTCAAAACTTATCATGCATCAGCTCATCGTATCTTCCGTATCGCACATTTATCATTTTCGATTGCAAACACTATAAGATTATGCACAATGGCAATAGTGAAAGACCCTTGTCTAATCAGGGCATATTGTTCATAAACTTTATGAATATTTAAAGGGGGCAGCGGCACTTGCGTTCAGATGGGACATGGGACAAAGCATAAGAATATGTACTTTTATTGAATTCTGCGATTTAACGGTTTCCTCAGGTGTAGAACGGATAAAAATTTCAGCTGCTCTTACTAATTGCTAATTTGATTAATATATTATTAATTATTATCCTTCTTCTAATACAACGACGGATGAGAGGGCACCCTTAGCTTGTGAACATTATGGCATTAGAATGATGGTGCATTTTTTTCCAACCAGCTATGAAATGAACTAGTGTTCTAGTTGATTCTATCCTTCTTTCGCGACTAAAATACATTTCTATGAATGAGACCAAATGACCAAATTCAAAGATCTATAATGCATGAGCGCTGAAATGACCCCATCGAACCATTTGCAGTAGTCCCACTCCATAAACTCCTAACTTCAATTTTACAATCCATTTAACTATAACTAGTACATCAAACAGTATTTTTGAATTCATCTTAACTTACTGTATGGAAATCTTCGAGTTGGATCCTTTGACCTTTGGACCGAACAAGACCAGAAACTCCAATGGCCGACATCTCTGTGATCAACTCAAATACGTTTCTAGTATCTTACTGCCCCATCAAGTGTTTCTTCCTACGATGCCCCAAACAAAGGCGTGTTAAACAGGGCTGACCCGGCTGACCATGCAAGCGGATTCCACTGGAATTCCTACGATCAACTCATCTTCAGTACGGCATTCCTCGTCCGGTTGAAAAAATTGCAAACAAACTGGAGGCTTGTAAATTCTAGTTCTTATCATCGGTATCAGTAGTGCTATATCCGGTTGAAAAAATTGCAAACAAACTGAAGGCTTGTAAATTCTAGTTCTTATCATCGGTTTCAGTAGTGCTATATACTGCAAAATGCAACATTTGACCTTAATTATATTTG
>JAQFYM010000256.1:0-87517 GCA_034694785.1 Agrenia bidenticulata
TATAGACGTGACAAAAGAGAGTTCACAAATGCTTTGGTAAGTATAAAAAGAACTGTTTATAGCCCTATATCCTATCGCATTATACACCGATGAAAGTTTGCAGAGCTAAGCAGATCGTCGTACGTCATGCCTTAGCTATAAGGTTCTGAACGCAACTTCTTCGACTGGGATTGAAAGAGGCACGTGGTGGCAGTGTTAGTTTACTCAGTGGGATTGAAATTGGAAGTGAATGGGTCACCAAGTGGTTCTTCAGCCATCCCTCAGTCTTGAATTCTCTCGTACAAAACTCGCACTTGAACACTTCGGAATTACGACGCTTTGGAGTCTGGAAATCAAATAGAGATAATTTTATACTATTTGCTGATCTTAAAAAAAAAACTATAATGTACAATCAATTACATCCGTTTTCTTAGGGCTGACTTTTCTTGGAGTATTTGACAAGCGTCGTTTGAAACCACGTTTCTTTTTAGGCTTCTTTCGGGGTGTTTGGGGAGGCTTCTTTTCTTCTAGCCAAGATGCGTTGCCAGCACATTCGAATATGTGGCGATGGAGATCAGGATAGTTACTAAAGCAGAGCATATATTTATTCACTATTTTATTTGGGATTTAAAATTACTTGTGTGCTAGGAGGAATAAAAAATTACCTAAAGGTAGCTGAACACTTTGTACATGGTGGTGGTGACGGTAAAGTCGACGTTGCAGGGTTTTTCGGAGGAAATCGAAATCCAACTGGCGGAAGGTCAGGAAGCTCTACATGCGTTACGACGATTCCAGGGTGAATCTCTCCTTTGTGAGTTACCATATTCCAGAAATAATCTTCTATATGACCACAAATATTGCACACAAACATCCTTTCTTGTGTCCATTCCCCTGAGAAAACAGGGGTTTGCCCTTGAGGAGCAGTAAGAGCTTCTTGTGGAGGCTGCAAATTGGTAGAACCTTTCCCAGCTCTACTTGAACGCTTGGGTACAAGTTTCAAATACGACAGTAAGGATTTTCCCTTGTCCTCCTTCGGCTTGAATTTGGATCGACGCTTGTTGAGTTTAAGGATAATTTGAGTGGCTAAGTGGAGCTTGTATGGTGCCTCTGGATCCTCTGGGAAGTTGTCTCCGTGATGAAGGAGGAAACCATTCCTGGCTCGCTTTCTCCTCTTTGGTACTTTGACTTCGGTCATTCGACCGTCTAAATGATGTTCCATATTATTCCGAACGTTCCCAGCGATTTGCGAGTAGAACGAAGGCCTTCTAAGCTGCATTGCATCCATAAAAGATTCTTCTGACATTGGAGGTCCACCGTCTCCATCCTTTTTATCAACAACACCAGCTTCGAGCTTAATTTTGATATCCACTTGATGTATTTGAGCAGAATTTGTACTTTCTGTGACTTCCTTTGCTGCAACATCTGTAAGATTTAGACATACTATAAAACTTGAACTGTCTAACTTTATTGAAATGCGTTGAAATTTACCTTCAGATTGACTCTCAGATAGAGAAGCTAGAGAGACAACTTCAATATTTGATGAGCTTGGAGAGGGTAGTGGAATCGCTAAAGGGGGGGCATCGATAACTTCCTGCTTCAAAGTATCCTGTGCTGGAGCTGATTTTTCGTTTATTGGTAAATCTGAAGGTACGGATTCATCAATTATTTTCACTTCAATGTCATCTGAGATCGAATGAACACATAATTTGTTTTTTCTTTGAACTTTAGATTTAGATTTAGACGTGCGTTTTTTAGAAGCTGCAGTTTGCGTTCGAATTCGAGATCGAGAGTCCACAGTTTCCGTAACTATGTCTGGAGAAAACGCTCTGGGATCCGAAATATTTATCTCTGGACTAATGGATGCCAGATTGCTTTCATCAAGATTGTCTTTTGAGATTTCTCCGTTAACTTTTACCACACTGGTTAACCCACTGCTCTTACAATCCTTTGTTAGTCCGTTCACTCTGGATTTTTTTGGTGTATAAGGTCGTTCAATCACAGGCTCTTCTATTTCGTCAAGCATAAATGCGTACGGGTCTGGAGTAACACTTACAGGGACTATTTTTTTCACATCATTCTCAGATTGCGTAATTTGGGCCGGACTTGCATCCTTTTCTAGACCTTTCCAAATATTTCTCTTCTTCGTAGGCTTCCTGGCCAAGTATGGGTATCTTCGTTTCCGACGACGCTTCTTCCGCACAGTAGGTTCTTTCGAAGAAATTGGCACAAACACAGAAGATCCTTCATCTTGAGAGTAAGAAGGTGTGTCGATTGGGTCATTGGCAGTATTTCTTAGATTATCTGATATCTCGATTTGAGGAGACAGAAGAGGGGGTAGAGGCGATAGGGAAGAAACGGTGATGGGTTTTGAATGATTATTTGGATTTTGTAAAATGGATCCCTTGTCAGAAATTAGGTCGAGCGGAATCGACAAAGTGTGGATTGTATTCGGGGTGACTCCATTGCAATTTGGTAGTGAGGGTGAGAGAGGATCAATTCCTGAAGGCGAGGTTATCTCGTTGTCGATTAGCGATTGCTCCAAATGTGTTTTAGGATTTCGAACTCCAATCTGTTTGGCTTTAGTAAACTCTGGAATTTCAGGAGGCGCTGAAAATAAGAGAATTAAATGTAATTTAGGATGTAACTGGGAAATTTCCATAATGTTAATTTATAAACCTACGTTTAATGGTCCCATTTCGTATATCATTTCTCGTGAAGAAGATGCAAGTAACACCATTCTGCCTTAGTCGATCTATCAATATTGCAATATCGGCATCTTCCTTCTGGTTCTGGTTAAGTACTAACATCACGTAGTCCGAGTCCTTCGGCCCTTTCGACAATCTCGGTGAAGAGTTGCCATTCTTATCCCCGATTTTCCCGTCCTGAAAAATCCAAGCGAGAAATAAATTATGACATCCCCCACATGGTACAATGTCATTGGCATTTGTAGACGATCTTTATTAATATAGAACCGTACCATTGCAGCTCTAAAGAGATCAAAAATGAAAGAAAGATTAAAGGACTTGTTCAGCGCCTCGTTCTCGTCCTCTTCATCCTCCTCGTCGCACAAGAAGTCCGAGTTCTTGTCCGCAGCTGAAATCAATTGTAAAGATTGGAACATGAAATTTTATGGGGTTTTATTATCCCTGCCACCACCACCATTTAATTTGTGGCTGTATCATTATATTTTATTTTTCATTATTCCTAATGATATTTTTAATTACAAATTCCATTCCTAGCCCCGTCTGGCATTTTGCAGCCTTGTAGTATTGTTGGAGTTTTGTTTCAACCTCTGTTGACCCCGATTAGAACGCTTTTGCCAATCGCTCTGAGCTTATCGTTCAAAGTTTGTAGTATCTTCAAATGAGGATCTCAAGTTGACTTGTGGCAGAGAGTAAAACGGAGACCACTTTATGAATATTTAATCCAGTCTTTTAAGTTTTTTGTGTGGATAACTTGATCAACGAATGAGATCCTTGGCTTAAAAATAATGTAGACAACTGTTACAAATTACGACTAAGGCAATTATTCTTATAACAGTCAGATGCACCACACCCACTCTATAGATTTCTGAGGTATCGTTCACTTTTTTTCCACTGACTCTGAAAGAGCCTTTTCCAGAGTTGCGATCAATTTCCAGAAAACACCCACTCATCAAAAATGTAGTATCAACAATTCCAAAGTCCACTAAATCTTATCTTATCTAGATCGGGTATCACAAATGTTTCCTCTTATCAAAGACTCTAATTTCCTTATCATTAAGGAACAAGACGTTGCCCATCAGTCCATACCAAGTACTACTTCCTCTTTGTATTACAATTTAACTTGATAATCGACGGCGGAACTTTTTGGAGAACATTTTAAAAATCTCATCAAGTTATCGACCTCCTCCCCAACAATGAACAAATTAAGCCCTTTTTCTTGTTTGTCAAAAGTCCAACATGTTTCTAAATGAGAAGAGCTCTCATCATTACAAACCTCACTTTTTCACATGTATAATAATTTAAATTATTAGTTCCAATAAGATATAATGCCGAAGAGGATTAGATAGTTTATAGTTAAAGCTAGCCAGTCATTGATGTTCCTCCTGCTCCTCCAACTCGGGCCTATTTCCTTAGATTGTTGGTAGTGTTAAATGTGAGCGTGTGTGGGGCATGTAATCTATCTGGTAATTAAATTGTACACATCACCATAACCAGGTTGTTCAAGTGGATTAAATAATGATTTAATGCCACCACTACCACCATCCTACCAAGTACCACTCTACGAGATATTATAGGACATACCACCACAGTTACAACTTACAACTACAATACTAGAGTATTGAATAGCGTTAAATAATTTATATCTCTACACGAGTCTCATTAGATTTTCCTAGTTGAGTTGAGACTTTAAAAAAGAAGAACTAACGGGCTTGATGGAGCTATAGTAGTAGCTTATAGTATGGTCGAGATGGTTGGGTGAGATTTAAAAGGAAATTACAGCTCATCCTTGACTCTTCAAAGTTTATACTGTAATAGTAGTAGAGTAGTAGGTTCAACTCATAGTTAATTCCTAGTTGCTAGTGTGGGTCATTCACATCCTTAAGTTTAAGGTTGTAAAAACCCCAATGGGTCTGTCTCTATGATGATGTGACAATGAAGTGATCGTAAAAAGTCCAGCTAGGTCTTGGCCACGATTATTATTAACTCTTAAATGATTTGGACAATTAGTTGAAGGGAGAATAGTTTTTTTTCTTCCTTTCTCCTGGAATGGGAACCCTAAGGATAGTTTCCTTGTGTGAATTTTTTTTGTCTTGGAAAAGGTCTGGTTTGGTAGTATGGACCATGTAGTACTAGTTATGTATGTACAGTAGTAGTAGTGGTGGTGGTGTTAGATTTGGATATTATAGTACATTAGGTTTTAGCTTGATGATGGGGGGAGCTCTTCTGCTCTATTCTGTTTCTGAACACTGTATATATCTCTAATAGTTCCTCGTCAATGGTCTCTGTGCTAAAATCTAATTCCAAAAAGGCTTGTATTCTCCACGTAGGATCTGCTACATGAACCAAGTTCTAGTTCGAGTTGGTCTTGTCCTCTGTGTGAAGTAATGGCCCTTACTATATGGCTTGGAAGTTGGCCTGGAAGATGAGGGAGATGAGTCTGGTCTGGCTAGTCTCTGCAGTAGTACAATGCAATGGTGGAAAGGAAATATAGAAATGGATTTAGATATACAAACTGCCACCTTCTACACGAGAAGAACCACTCCTGATTCTTGGTAATTTTGTCCACAGGATTCAGTCCTTCTATTTAATCATTCTCGTAGTTAGTAGGGAATGAAATGAATGAATCACTACTGGCTTACATTTCAGTCTTTGACAAGGATTTACTGGGAATAATATGAATGCGGTCTGAGTATATAAATACAAAAGAGATAGGGAGGAGATATGGACGCAGTAGGAAAAAATGTCAAGATCACTTCACAGTTAGTCAAGTACAGTTCAAGTATTGATTTCTTACGAGATGTTCATGCACAAATAATATGTTAGTTGTAGTTAGTTAGCTTAATATCGTATTGCTATGCATGCAGAAAGGGTGCCGGATATTGGGAGGATCCACGTCTCATTCCCTTTGGGTTCTATACAGAGCAGTACAGTAGAGCCTATTTTTTCGGACTTGCTGATGCTCTCATAGATTTTGCCCGTGGAAATTTGTGACGCACTTTTATTTTTCAATTTTGTTATAAGATAACAAGTGATCTTATGCAAACATTACATTGAAATGACTTTAATGTCTATCATCATCATAAATATATTTACTAATGTGTGATACAATCTACGATAAGCCGTTGCCAATAATTATGAAAACTTTTATGCAGAACGGTTTGAGTTAAATCCAATTAAAACCTCAAACTTAAAATATTCCAAGAGATTGAATATAATATCCTATGAAAAATTAGCTATAATCATTCTTATGACAGTGCCCGTAAAATAGGCTTGACTATACTTGCACTAACCTCTTATCAAAGCCAAATATTGTCTCTAAGACTCTAAACATTGTAGAGACTGAAAAAAAACACTAGCTCATTTAAAAAAGCTCATCTTATTTTTCATTTATCTCATGTAAGGCAGTTCAGGACAATATAGAGTCTAGAGCCATAACCAACTAACATATCAGTAGCTTATTCAGTACTTTCACCGCTTTCTCCAAAAGTCTCAAACAAATGAAATATACTTAATATTCTCATGTTCCTTTCAAATAAAAAGTACATGAACATCATATTCCATTTAGGCAAAAGAAAACTAAAATATTTCCAGCATTTAACATTCCCTGACAATATTGAATGTCAAATTCTACTATTATCTACAATCCATCCCCTGCGTAACATTAAAAGGTTCCTAAATCGGTAGTAGAATCTAGATTTCCAAACTTAACGAACCTGCCCCAGATTGGAAGCAGCTACCGAGGGGGGGGGGGCTGCCTCTAAAAAGCCCAAAATCCTCTCTAAAAATCTCAATCTTGAAAATGTGTTTTGTGGAGTTTGATCTCGTTTAAACGATTAGAAATTCACTCCCCATTCCTCATGGAAGATGCTTCATGGGGGCATGGGTATTGGTGTGCATGTTTCTATAAATGAGAAGGTACGAGGGGGAAACTAGTTTTGTAGGACAGAGTTCACCTATTTCTTTGCAAGTGTGTGCGGATCCTGTGGCTCGGAAATCGTTTCAATCTCATTCCAACACAACTGAGAAAGAAACGAACGGGATTTGGTTCACTTCTATCCACTTCGTACAGAGTGCACGCAAACCACAACGGGTAGACGCTGACACAACTCACTCACCTTGTTGAGACAAAAAAATCCATCCATACTGCAGCACTAGTTTCTATACACACGAGCTTCAGTTTTTTTTTCACTCACCAATAAATAATGTATGCAGTGTGTGGGGATATGCAGTACTTAATCCTATTCAATCATATCATAAACATGTCATTCACCTTCCTTCTGCACCTTTTATGACATGTGATGTCTCTGTTTTAAGTTTTTATTGAAATAAAGGTCAAAAAGGTCAATTGTCTATAAAAGAGACTCCTGTCAAGAAAATCACGGTTAGTCATTTCATTTTGTTTTTTTAAAACATCATTTAACCGTTTGCTGAGTGATGATGGATGACATAGACATGGTTAGGTCATTTCGAAGGGACAAGACACGGGAGGGCAGACTAAGTGCCCGAAATCCAGGCCTGTTTTTAAAGTTAAAAAATTGAAGCCCTTATTTTTAGAGGCTTACCTTGATCATGACAAGGCGGAGATTCGAAGCCACCATCGTTCTGGAGAACTAATGTAGACCTCTTCATTGTAAGGTTCATGTGAACTTGAAACAAGGATTTAAAAAAACTTCCTTTCTGTCTTTTCGTAGAAATATGAAGAGAACTAGAGATCACTGAGAATATCGATACCCATGCAATTAAATGGTTGAGTTAAAACCGGAGCCTTTGAAAATGTATTGTAGTTAAGGCTAGGATTAAAGAAATTACATTTAAATTAATTTAGTTTAAATTTTTTTGAGCTTTAAAGATGAGGGTTTACTGAATATGGGCAGACTGTATTGAGGTTTATGAACTACCCGATTTAGTAGAAGCACAAGGTGTAGAGTACACAGGACATGCTAACATTATTTATGAGCATCAGTTTCCCTGTATAAATGAATGAGTATTGTTTATTATACATTCCTATTAAAGTCATATGTCTCTACCGTATTTGTATGAAGGGGAAGATACTTGAAACTTGATATCCCAGCGATGTTTATAATGTGAAAGATAAGTCTCTTTGATTGTCTGTGTAAAGCTTATCCTGGTCTATTCAGCTATTTATTGTACAGATTGCACTTATGGAGATAACACCAGCTTTTTAAATCCTGTCTTCGTTAGTACTTGGTGCAAAGTCAATATGGATGTCTGTATCTCCAATCTCAATTCTCCATGTGTGTCCAAAGCGTATCTATTGAAATTGCAAACACGAGATTTATTCCTTCCTGTTCAAACTAAGAGCATCGAATCTGAAGAGAACTTGGAGTTAGATGTGATTGTGCATATTATTCTTATATTGGAGCTTGAGATCCGATGCTGAGATTTTTATGTGTTCTCTGGTGATTTAAATTTCAAAACCGGCTGATGCACCTCATGTCAGTTGGAGATGTATAAAATATCTATTTTGTCAGATATCTGAATACCAATTTTCAGAGATGGCTCAGAGATAAATGGGATGATTTAGCATAATGAAAACTCACATGTGTTTTAAATCGATGTTATTCGTCCGATGTGGAATTTTATCATCACTAAATTCATGCATGGCACGAGCATCTGAAGTTAATCAAAGCATATATATTGCATATGCTTTTTCAGCATTGACCTTGTTGCGGTAATGATTCATTAGTTCATGTCGCTGATTTGTGATCTTACAAGGTCAAATCTTAAAATGTCAAGATCAGCTCAAAATAAATCTCAAAGTATTCTGCCTTATCGAGTCCTTCAAAATCTTACCTTCGCATGCCAAGAGTTTGGATTAATATTTTAGTTGGGACAACAGAGCTGATTTAAAATCCGATTTATTTACAATTAGAAATAATAAGAGAAATTTGTGTATTAATTAATTATAGATATCGGGAAAAAATGTCGTACGAATAAGGGAACATATTTCAAGGGAGTTTAAATGCCAGTCTAACATGGTAGTCTAGATTAAGCCAAGGGTGGACCAGTCACACCAGCAAATGTCATTTTAACAGGAAGGATATTTCCCTGATTGTCAAACTTCATCTGATCAATACAAGTAGCCCTGTGGTTCCCATCCGTTTCGTTCAGAGGTCTTCGGTGGTAGACAATGAAATATTCGTCTTTCCCTGGAACTTGTATCACCGAATGATGACCGGCACCCCTCCCGACCTCAGGGTCTGACTCCAAAATCACACTCTCCCTTATGAAGGGTCCAAAAACAGAGTTGGACTTGGAGTAAGCAACCTTATAGTCCGGACCTGTCCAGCCCCCTTCCGACCACATGAAGTAGTAAATCCCATTCCTGATGAACATGAAAGGGCCCTCCACGTAATTGCTGGGCGTCACCTCCTTGTAAATACTACCGTCTTCAAAGGGAACCAAGGATTTGAAGTCAGAACTAAGCTTAACCAAGTTGCAGTGTTGCCAACCCCCATAAAACATGTAGAATGTTCCATCTTGATCTTTGAAGACGAATTGGTCGATCGGCTGAGCTCCGTTCACTATCCCGTTGATCAAGGGTTTACCCAAGAAGTCCGTGTAGGGCCCTTCTGGTCGATCAGCCACAGACACTCCGATCCCTCCGAGTTCCCCTTCATGAACGTCATTGGCCCCGAAGAAGAGGTAATATTTCCCTTGATGGGTAAAGACGGATGGAGCCCACATTGCCCGGCGGGCCCATTTCACTTCGTTTGTGTCGAGAATTCTAGAGTGTTTTGTCCAGGTCACGAGGTCAGGGGATGAAAAGGCATCGAAGAATAATTGCTTGTCGTAATCGTCGGAGAAAGTTGGGAAGACCCAGTACTTGTCGTCGTAGATGATGCCCTCTGGATCTGCGTACCAGCCATTGACGATGGGATTTTGTTGAGCTGATGAAATGGAGAGGAAGGCTGCTAGGAAGATCGCCCTGAAAAGCATTTTGCGGCCCTGATTTAAAAAAATGATATTTGTTAAATTAAATTAATTAAATTTTTATTTATCTTGGCTTACTTGTTGAGATGTTACCTGTTACTGTAGGAAATCCAAAATTTTCAATGATTCTATAGTTAATGGATTTTATGAGCCTATGGCTTGGATTCAACTTGATTGAAACAAAATGACAAATCATCAAAGTCAATAAATGCAGTCACATAATTTCAAATTGTTAAGTTGTGTCGGGTGCAAAACGACAATCATAAGTAAGTAGGTTAAAAAACACTTGATCTTGTCATGGAATTATCAGGCTCATCAATCATCAATCATCCTCACTCTAACTGCAGTTAATACAGTATTAAACCCCCACAGAGGTTGAAAAGAGCTCGCCGCTTGAAACAGAAATGGCAGACGCTACATGACCTAGTCTATAATGGGAAAGTATATTTATCTATAATTTATATTTTCGCTACAATTATCATACGAATTTAAACATAAAATTTAATTATTTAAAGACAGAAATGTGCATGTAAAAAAGACATCCAAACCAGCGAAATCAGTAGAAAATTTATTTACATAGGCTAGCTAATTAATTAATGAAAATCGTGATTTAAATTGTTAGAAAGAGCCAAGTTTTTATGTATTCCATTGAAACAAATTCGCTAAATCAATCAGATATTAGGAATTTGAAAATATAATCATTGTAAAAGGTTATTTAAATCCTCTGGATTCGGATAGCACGGCATAGATGATTTAAACTTCATAAAATCCGTGACAAAGTAACCGTTTTCCTCTTTGACTACCTTTGGTAAGGACAGACGGGACAGACTCATAGGACTTGACGATGACCCCTGCTCGTGTTTTTTAATTGCAACTCCAGAGGAATACTTTTTTATTTTCTCCTCCAGAAATTCCCCCGGCCTGGGTCGGCTTCTACAATTAGCAGGACTAGCTTCGATCTGTACCGACAGCTTTCGAAAGCCGGCCCCCCTCGGAAGAAAATACTGAGAGTAAAATCCATTTACATCCATCCATTTGATCTCATCTCCTTCTAGAAAATCATCAATTTTCTTCTTATAGTTGGCCCTCTTGGAAATGATCTCTTGGTAAAAGTACAGGAGGAAGCTGTCAATCTGTTCATCAACGTATTGGGTACTGAATTGATCAGCCACTGCGTTCACGCGAACCGTTAGTCCTGTAACGGAGTGGTAGCTCTCCGATTCCACCTCTCCCGAATACCCGAGGTGTTTTACGGTTCTAATGTAACAATTCCAGGATTTAATTCAGTATAATTGCTTATGAAGTTTGCACAGAGGAACCTTTACCTTAACTGTTCGAAAGCAACTCCTTCCATAGAAGAGATCATTGCCTCCAATATTTTGCAGGACTTGTCATCCCCAAGTCCGAGTTGGTAGTGGTTCAGGACCATGTGATTGTTGTCATATTTATTCTGGGATTTCACCCGGAAACACCGCTCTCCTACCGGAAGTTCCATAGCTCGGTTTAACTGAACACACCCGGTTGTTAGTTTCACGTCCCAGGGAGCATAAGTCATGGCTTGGATGGTTTTGACAATCCTATTCCCATCTGACTGTCCAACACAGCCTCGGATGTCAACCGAAACGAACATATTTTGCTTGAAAGCTTGGGTGAACTTTACCATCTGATTGACAGTAACACCTAGATGATATAAATTGCTTTGTTAATTTTTCATAATTCTAGACTAGATGTTGTAGGATTGAAATTTAACGATCCAGTCACAACTTACACTTGAGGAATTGTGTGGCATCCCACGGCATGAAAAACTGCTGCTTAACAACACTATTCATCAAGATGGTTGCAAAACGGCTAGAGTTCAAAAGTTCATTATTCGAAATGTCGATTTGGGATTCAGTCATACTTTCAAAGTTGCACTCTTTCAAGTATGTTTCAAAGCCTGAAAATAAGTTGACGACAAGGTCCAAGAGGTCCGGAAGCTGATTTGAAGGTCCATTGATGACACAGGACAACCTTGAGTCCCCCTTGATGGACATGCTAATCAAAGGATTTCTGAGTTTGGTATCCACAAGGTATGTAAAGGATTTTCCCCACAGCTCCATTATCGAAGTCAATCCGTTCTCTGCAGAGTTCATAGCCCGTGGGGATGCAAAATGAATCTCGTAAGTTGCAGCAGGAAGATGACAGTGATAATTTTGGATCCCTTGTGAATAAAATATAGACAGTCGGCTATCCTTGAATATGACGGTGTCTTTTGTGAATGTGTTAGTAACGTCCACAGGGTCAATAAATGTCTTTTGAATGGGCCCATTTTGAAGGGGAAGGAGGAATTCTGGCCATACCGACACAGTTTCTAATTCTTTTAGGAATTGGGGATCTAATTTTTCTGTCAAATATTTGGACTTAAAATACCGTTCTTCCATAGTACATTTGGATTCAAATTCATGAGCTTCAACTACAATGTTTACAGCCCTTGGGGTCATAAGTTGTAGACACTTTTTGATCAGCTCGGGGCAGAAATGACTTGTGAGGAATTGAGAGGTGAGAATTTCGGGTGGATTCACCCCGTCCAGAAGGTGATATGCAAAGTCTTGGAGAGACTCGGATTTTTTCAAGATGTTATCCAAGTTATTTTCAGAGTTGGGATCAGTAATGCCTTTGTCACTTGTGTAATGAAATATATCTGCATTCGACTGCTTCAGCGTGTCGAATTTATTTTTCAAATCCGAATCCTTAGATTGCTCAAGCTTCCTCAAGTAGGAAAACACGTACTTAATAACCTCTAGGCGATTTTTAAAACCATTAGTAGTGAGCCTGAGAGATATGACGAAAATCGTAACGAATTTGGTTGAAAAGTAGCCCAAGTTTGGACTCGAGGTGAAAAGAGTGATGAGCCACCCTTTGTTCCTCAGAAAGTGGTCCAAACCTCCTGGAAGTTTATTTTCCAGCAAGTGCGATATGAATTGAAGTGGCTTTATTTGATAAGCTCGAATGACCCCTGCTGGTAGAATCCAAGCCAATTTGGTCCATTTGTCAAAAGTAATTGGAATCAGGTGGGTCATGACATTCCATTTCCCTGGGTCCACTGGGATCTCTTTTACGGTTTTTAAAATATTTTGATTTTCGTGACTTCCTGTAGAAATATCATTTTCAAGGGTTGAAAAGTGCTTGAACACCAAATCAGCCAGTCCGTCTACAGTAAAAGGTCCTTCTATGCCTATAACCATATTGCTCGGTCTGTAGTTTGCCTCCTTCCAATTCCAAAGTCTTTTGTGGAGATCCTTACGAGAATCGAATGTCTGCCTTGAGCCGATCCCAAGTCTTCCTAAGGGATGATCCACAAAGAAGGATAGAAGCAGAGCTAAGTACCGATGGTCATCGTTCACTTTACTCATGTGGAATTCTGAATCCAGAGCTTCAATCTCTTGGACAACATCGTTGGTATTGAACAAAGGTTTTGAAATCAAATCGTATAGTCGTTTTAAAGCTTGGTCTAAATTACTCGAGTCTATTGTGAGGCGGAAAGAGGTGCTGTGAGCAGTGGTCCCGGCGTTTGTGTCCCCATCATTGTCTTGACAGAAGTTTGTCAGCCCCTCTTTTTGGGGATATTTTTCTGAACCGAGAAAGACACAGTGTTCTACAAAATGGGCCAACCCAGGAGACCCGATGGGGTCATTTATCATTCCTGATCCGATTACTAATGCAACTGAGGTTTTATTCAAACGTGGGGCTTCGTCATGTTTTGTTTCATTGCTTTTAGAAATTGTAGTTTTAGGCTTCTTCTCAGGAGGTTGATTTTCAGTAGGATTACAAATGTCCTCCTTGTCATTTTGAACTGCGGCAGAGGTAGCTGGTTCTATGTCTAAGTATTTTGAATTGAAATTTTGGATTTCAAAATAGACACTGGGTTGCTGACCTAAATTTCCACTATTTATTTTTTGTGTGTTTGGAGATGGATGAGGTGAGGAAATAATGAAGGCTTTCAAACGGTTGGAGCAGAGTTCAATTACTTTATAATCATTTGTATCCAGAGGTGATTTAATTACTTTTCCCAAGTCCCTATATTTCATGTCTTCAATGTTTGTAAATACTCGTTTGGTTAGTAAACGCTTTTTAAAAGCTTCGGATCATTTCTCCGTTTGTTTCGACTAACCAGATCTTTATACTTTAAAACTTTTTCATGACAACTGAAGTTTAAAAATTCAAAGGCTTCGCTTAAATTATGATCATCACACACTGCTGAATAGATGGTCGTTAAAAATAAAAAAAACAAATGCAGTTCGGATGTAACGACTTAATTTAAATTTATTTATTGACGGCAGCGATTTCTATGAATTATGTTATCTAGATGTTAGCCATAACATCAATTGAACAGTTTTCGTAAAAATATGATTACAAGATGACGATATTATCTCCAAGTCGTCTACCAAAGTGGGAACCTGAAGAGCGACCGTGAGGAGGGTACGGGGTTTGCGTCGCATTCCGCTTGCGTCTGAAACTTTTTGAAGACGCCCTTGCATTGTGCAAGTGGGGCATTAAGCTGTCCTCGTAGTGTTCCCTGAAAACCAATCAAACACATTAAACACACACTCTAATATTGAATGACCTTATTGAACTTTGAACTGCGAATACATACCCAACATACCTTCCACTCTCACTAGAAGAATTAATATGAGATTGGCAGCATGTGCATTGACCATCCGACCCGTCAATGCCCGAGTCGTTACTGGAAGGGAGGGACATTTCCCTAGGATGCCTCTGTTTCATTGGGCCCCTACTGTCCCGAATTCCACGAGCAACTCCATTTCCTATTGCTCCCGATTTACTAACATTATGATGATTATTATTATTACTATTATTATTATTATGATGATTTGGCTTTCGTATTTTTCGACAATCTGGACACACGGCCAGTCCACTCTTAAGAGCATAAGATCCCGATCGTTGATGATGCACTGGAAGCATCTCCGGGGAGTCTGTGTAAGTGTCACTAGTATTGTCGCTACTCTCATTTTGTAGCGGCTCCCCTGGAAGGACCATGGGGAATATAACAGGTCTGGCAGGGGCCCCAAGACCCCTTGACGTCAGCTGCTTCTGCAACCGAACTTCGACAGGAATGGCTGGGATGTGCGAGAGCCTTCGTCTACTCCGACGTTTTCGTCGGACACAGGCGACAGAAATGGCTGCAACGAGTCCTCCCAGGAAGACTACACATGACATGGTCAAGACGGCGATTTCCCCGGCATAGAAGTACGAGTATTTGTGCTGGGACTTCTTTGTAGACTCGGAGACGTTCAAGGGCTTCGGGGTTGAGGTGGAGAGGTCAGATGCGGAGATTATCTTTGGAGTTCTCGGGGGTGGGGGGGCTTTGGTAATTATGGCAGGTTCAGCTGGGGAGGTTATGATAGGGACGAGGGATGATGCTTTTGTTGTCGTTGTGGTTGATGTTGTCTTGTAAAGAACGCGAGGTTTCAACACTGGGGATGATGAGGGTGGTGGAGGGGCTCGGAGCATTTCTACTCTTATTAGGGCTTCGTTGTGTTCTGAAATGTGAATTTCATATTGAAGTAACATACCGCAAGATCTATTACACTTTCATGTAATTTCAGTCTTTAAAATTAAATTCGTATGGCTTGAAACTTAAAAATAATTTGCTACAACTTACCTAAATATCTGTCGGATATTTGACTTCCTTGTCTTATATCAAACTCCCTCGGGATTTGAGGATTGAACGCTCTGACTAACATGTCATACGTAATCCCAGGCTGTAGCATCTTGACCACGTAAATTTCTCCAGATTTGGGTCCAATTCGGAAGTTCTCAATGATCTTATCCCCTCCAAATAAATGATACTCCGTCGGGTGTCTCTTATACCTTTCCGTCACATTCATCTTTGTCAAGAAGAAAGGTGTGACATATTTGTCTGGGACATAGTAAGTGTAGACTTCTTGTCTGAACATCCTGTCCTTCTCTGTTGCCTGGTCTTTTTTGGAATTCTGCAATCGAATGAGAACCCAAGCTGTGGAGCTAAGACTCGGCTTCCCCAAGTCTGAAGCGACAACTGTCACATTGAATTCATTTTGAAGGTCATAATCCAGGTTTGTGAGTGTGGAGATTGTCCCGTTTTTAGAATCGATGTAGAATTCCTTGTGGTTGCTTCCCAAGTGGAAAAGCACAAGGCCATTCCCATTTGCAACTGAGTCCGAGTCGTTAGCATACACTTTTGTGATAAATGACCCCGGAGCGACATTATCCTTTATCAGTGTTCGGTACACTGGGACTGACTTCCCTTTTGTCACTCTGACCGTGTTCATGTAGCTGTGGAACTTGGGCTCATTGTCATTTACCTAAGAAGCATGAGAAAATTAGCTAAAAGTTACCGTTGCAAGTGAATTTGTTCAAAAAACGTCGAAAAATCCTTACATCTAAAATGTTGACATCAACATCGACGATAGAATCCGTAGGGAGAATTCCCTTATCCGTGGCCACAGCAAGGAAGCTAAACTTTGGCGTTGTCTCCCTGTCGATTGTCCCTTCGACGTATATCATCCCAGATTTGGGGTCAATATTAAATGGAATGTCGCCATCGGAAATTTCCTTGGCTTGAAGTGAATAAGTCACTTCTCCGTTTAATCCGGTGTCTCCGTCTTTGGCAGAAACTTTCCCGATTTCCCCTCGGACATAGTTCCCTTCGAGAAGCTCGAAAGCGTACCAAGGTCTCTCGAACTTTGGAACGTGGTCATTCACCTGCACAGCAAGTTCATTTTCAAAAACTGCTCACACACACTTCAATGAATTATACAATTTTAAATACGGACATACATCTTGGACAACAATCCGAATCCCCGTGTAAGCTCTCAAACCACCGCGGTCCGACGCCGAAATATTCACCGCATATTCCGTGTCGGGTTTCAGAGGCTTGGCCACACTGATTTCCCCTGTGGTCCTATCGATCATGAAATGCTTGTCCTTATTCCGACTGTAGAGATACTGCTTGTCAGTCAAGAAGGCGAATTTCCCACCTACGGGATTCGTATTTTCGGAAACGATTCTATAAAATATTTTGCTATTGTCTCCAGTGTCCCGGTCACTTGCCAAGACTCTGGCGATTCGACTACCGATCCCTACCGTCTCTGGGATCCTAATGGGATCAGCATTTGAGATTTCTACTGAGACGGGTTGGGATGCAGATCGGAGGAGCTCTCGGGGACCGTTTGTTTGATCAAGTTCCGGTGGGTCTAGAACTATATTTTGGAAGAAAACCGGCCTGAAATGAAAAAAATATTTAAATACCAAGAAAGTTCTTTTACCATACTAAAATATATTTAAATTTACGCATTGTCATTAGTGTCACTAATTTGAATAGTGACTTTAGCAGTACTGCTCCGATTCCCCTTGTCCGTTGCGATGAGCTTCAAGGAATACGAATGTTTCTCTTCCCTGTCAAGTGCGATATTTCCGACAAAGATCTTCCCAGACTTGGGATCAACTCGAAATCGATCTGCCCCATCGCCTTTCAAATCGACAGTGAACTCGGCGTTTTGCCCCTCGTCAGGATCTACGACTTCTATAGGATGTTCCATTACAACGGGAGTCCCTGGGTTAGAATTCTCTCGTACGTGACCTTCGTAAAGTTGCCGATCAAATTTGGGTCTAAAATTATAAAATCAATTACAAAATAGTTTCAGCTGCAAAATTATGGTCAAAACTAGTTAATGATTTAAATCCTACGAATTATCATTGTCGTCTTCAAGTGTGACAAATATTTCATACACTCCTTGTCCTTGTATGACTCCTCGACTCTGGGAGATAACCGTTAGTAAGTGCCTGAAATAGTTAACAAAAACATTTCTAACTATTTCCACAACTTTAAAAAATAAAAAATCTCAATCCCACCAATAATCCACAATTAAAGTAGTAAAATGTAAAATATCGTACTTAGCCTTTTCCTCTCTATCCAATGGTTTCAAAGTATAAATAGTCCCATCCGAACTAATCGCAAACTTGTCTCTTGCATCATAGTTGGCCAATATAAATTCCATTTGCCTCGCGTCCCTCAAAGAGTCTCCCAACAGGGTCCTCAGATTCCCCACCAATGCACCCCCCACATTTTCCTTCACCTTCAATTCAATCGGCACTCTCACCCCTTCCGCCGAAGCCGTTTCCAACGGATCGACAATATGGATTGAGACATTTGTGGTCAGTGTGTGTCGACTGTCCGTGACATAAGCTTCGAATTCGTACGTCGTCCTCGTGTACTTGCTCAGCTCATCCACAACCGCGATTATCCCAGTCCTTTCTTCGATTGCGAATGGGACTAGATAGGAATTTTTTGAAATAGGTCAAGTCTCAATACTAGCACGTGAGAACATAATAAGAAAGTCGTTGCAAAATCTGCACCGATTACACGAGCCATTCACCCACGATAGCATATCAAACAAATATCCCTCACCTCCTTCATAGTAGCTATGCAAGAGATCATAGACGGTGTACTTGGAGTCTAAATGATTGACCTTGACTTGACCCACACTTGTCCCGATTCCAACATGTGACCCGACCCAAAACTCATAGGGTGACCCTATGAAGTCGGGCGTGTGACTGGCTCCAGCCTTGACTACGTCGATTTGGACCACAGCCAAGGAGTACCGCCTCTCGCTTGGATTTCCAGGCTGGTCGGACGCTTCGACGAGAAGGGTGTAGTGTAATTTGGGCAAGGGTCTTTCTAGCAGAAAGATATACCCGCTGTTGGCATCGATGTCGAAGGGTAACTCTTCAGTCGTATCATTCGTCTTCTGGATCTCGTAGATGATTTTCCCGTTACCGTCCAAGTCTGGATCTTCCGCTGTGACCTGTTCATTCAACACTTACTGAATTTCATGGATTGAGTTTAGTTTTGAAAATTCGATGGTTATTTATAAATGCAATAGTATTAAACTATTTAGGTTTGCGGAATTGTCCTTACTTGCCCCACAACGGACCCTATTTCTGATTCGATTGTTACTTGGAACTTGTACAGATTCGAGGGTATAAATGTAGCTGCAATTATTTATTTTTTTAATTATTCCCATTATTCTTCAGTATCTTTAATTACAGTGAGATTTAATTATAAACTTACGATTCGCATCATTGGCATCAAGGAGATGAACTTCGACAGTCGCAAAGCTCTTCGTAGTCCCAAAAGCCACATTCGAAACTTTTTCATCAGCAAAGACCTTGAGATTAATTAAACTCATCTTCTCCCTATCCAGCTGTGACTGATCCCGCACAGTTAGCCAGCCCGTCTTGGGGTCAATTTGAAAAGCCCGAGTTCTGTCCTCCAATTTGTAAGCGAATTCTGCATTCTCTCCCTAAAAGATTAATTCCACCGTTTAGAGTTGTCTTATTTAGTCATAACTCCATTCAAGTACATTAAAATCTGTACAAAAAAACTACCTGATCTGCATCAGTAGCAATGACATGGAGCACACTGAATCCATTAGGCAAGTTCTCCATAATGCTAATGTTGTACACATCCACTTCGAATTGGGGCCTAGGAACAACAAAGGATTAAGTAATCCCTTAATTGTTTTTAATTAACTTCAAAGCTATTTAAAACTCACAGGCAGTCATTGAGATCCAAGACCTCAATTTCCACCCCTGCCAGCCCCATCTTGCTCAAGTCGTCAGTCTGCCTCGCCCGTATTTGTAAGTTGAAGAGATTGCTAGGCAAAGCCTCCCTGTCAACTTCCCTTATTAAAAACAAGGAGCCGTTATTAGGGTCGATTTCAAAGTAGTTCTTCTCATTCCCTGTCAATATGTCGTATTCAACTGTCGCATTAAGGGCCAGATCTTGATCATAAGCTTTGATTCTTGTGGGGAACAGGACTTGTTGGCGGATGGACTTGTTCTGTGATAATAATGATTAGTCTTGAAATACAATCGAAAGCATTAAATACGCTTTATGAATTAGCAGCACTTTAAAAACTATTTAGCTTCGACCCATTTAGCTCTCTAGTCATATTTATAGCAATCGACATGCGACATGATGGATGGATTGAATATCGCTTACACTAAACGGATAGAACTCCTTGATCTGTGTCTTGTACAAAGACTTGGTAAAAGCCACAGGTAAGTCGTCATTATCAATGACTTTGACTGTCACAAAGGAGTAACTTGACAATGGAGGGTTGCCTCTGTCCTGTAAGAGCGAGAAATGATTGACTTGTCAGATAAATGCTTTTTAAACGATTACATCACATTTAATGTAATCATTCAATCTAGATAAGCTGTGAGCTCGTATAATATAGATACTAAAATAACTTACTGATGCCATAATCTTGAGTCTGAATTCATGATCTCCTGAATCATAGTCGAGATTTTTCTTCACAACTAACGCTGGGTTATGGCTACTCTCAAGAGTGAATTTCCCATCGTCATTCCCCTCTACTATTGAAAAGTACACGTCCGAGTTGGCTGTATTCGGCTTATCCTTATCCCCTGCGCTTATCCCGCGAAACACAGTCAGCCCTGTGATTACCAATTGATCAGTCAGAAATTTATAGTCAAACTCATTTGTCGACTAGGGCTGAGGAATTTTGATCTCAGTGATTTTGATCGTGGGATCGTGAAGTTTCAATGAATAAAATAAAATGAAGGTCATGAGAGAGTTAAACGTACCAACGGGTGTGAGCTCGTCTACGGTCACGTAGTACGGAGCGTGAAGGAACTCGGGCTGAAGGGTTTCATAGGAAATAGAGAATATTATTAATTTTAATTAGATGAGCTTTAAAGTTTTAACTGGTTGGATAGTTTAGTTATCAGATTTGAAATGGAAAGTAGTGCTAAGTAGTACCGCATGGTCATTGAGGTCTTCTATGTAGGCTGTGAATTGAAGGAAGGATGGTGTCTGAAAATATGAATTTCAATACCATTTTAGTTCGGTTATAATTGTCATAATAAAATATGATAGCAGTATTTTCAACAATTATCATTTGCTGACATGAAAATAATAGCTTATCAAAGTCAGCTCTCCACGATGGAACCAAGTTAGTCACCTTATCATTTCCAGATGGGAAGCAGACGATTCGAAACTTGAGGATATTTTGGGGAGTGTCATTGTCCACGATATTCTCGAGGCTTCTCGATAACAGCAGATCCACTTTTTCCGAAGTCGTCTCTGAGAGTGCGAAATACTTGGCGTCATCCCCCTAAACCGATATGATAATTTTAATTGGGCAATTAAAACTCACTGTTTTTAAACACGGGAAAGAATTGTGACAATTATTTAGAGTTCCCTACCTTATCGATGGATTCAAGCGTAAGATTGTGCTTCCCATGAACTTCCAGTGTGATGATTTTGTCCCCTACACCAAGGTTCTCAGGGACGCGGACGAAGCGTAAATATTCTCCCAACGGATAGAATTGGCATCCTATAAAATAGAGGATATAAAAATCATTCGTTTCTTTATAAACATTGGGAGACATTTATAAACTCAGCCCTTGGGGATTGAAGCCTTCAATCCTTAAACCTTCAATTTTAAGGTTTAATTAATGACAACCTTTTTAATTGAATCCCAAGATTTATGAGTTCACTATTTACGCTACTTATGATATGGCTCAACGCCAGTTTTAAAGCTTGTTCAAATGTTTTCTATTATATAGAAATAGTAGGTACTTGTGTCATTTCATTAACATATACTTCATTTAATTATCCATCAAACTTATGTAAGAAACATTTAAGACAGGTAACCACTTGTTCATTTGAAATATTGCTGCTCCAAAAAACAGATACTAAACGAGAATACCAAGTTTGACGAATTGAGTTTCAAAAAAATAAAAGAAGAAGCTGCACACAATTGTCTGAAATAATTTCTTTGATTTATATTTACCAATGCTTCATTCCATAAATAATCTCATGCCACCACCACCACCACAATAAGAAATCCGACCATTCTCCCCATCACCCATTCAAATTGTATCCACTTGTGTCCTAATTGTTATTGGAAACAATTAAACGACACACTGCTCTCAGTCCCAATACAGTCAACAGTACCCTGTAAATACTGACTACCCTTATTCTATCTTCAATCCCTTCAAGAAAGAAATGGAAAGGATAACTTCAAGCCCATCCAGTCCTTCCATTCAAGTGTTCAAGCGTTTCGATTTTACAAACATTGGAGTAGCATTAACAATTAACCGGCTGTTTTTTTTCCTTTGAAATAAAAAACTAGGGCATTTACAATGGAAAGAAACCTCTGAGCTCTAACTACTCGCAAGTCGTAAAGTAAAACAACAGAATCAGGTTAGAACTAAGAAAGTAAGAAGAGCTTTGGTCCTAGTGTTTGAGTGCGTATATAGTTCTAGTTGTAGTAACATATTATTATTTAAGAGAGGAGAAGCTACTATTATTATTATGACAGCGGAACTAATAGCAGTCAATTTCCCGATTATCTTATTATTTTTGAAATCCCGACAATTCCTAAAAGTCCTACCTAGACAATGTCAATACAACTCTGCACTCTGCACAGCACATCTAGATGAAATGAAAGGTGGATGAACGTCTGGTTTGTGAGTTACCGACAACATTGTTATTATTTTTTATCGAGTTCACCTATTGAGCTATATATTTGGATTTCAATCTTTTGTTTTATATGCAAAATAAAAGCATCTTTTCTCAAAAGATTTACCGCAGATTATCCCAAGATATCCCCTTAGGACAAATGCCTAGAAATCTCACAAGCCCTCTCGGGTGAATGGTGATGAATTGATAGTATTGAATGGGATGATGACGGATGATGGGTAACGTTGATTGATACGGTTTACTGAACTAGCTCAGTAATAGACAGTAGTGTTATTTTGGATTGATTGTGAGATTTTTTAACTGTAAACCCCAATAGAGTTTCCCATTCACCAAAATACCAAGGCAATTCACATCGGCTCGATCTGCCCAAATAAATCTAATAGATTTTAAGATCCATTTTGATTTTTGTTTAGAGCTTGTAATCGTATGAAAAATGTAAAATGGGAAGTTACTAAACACAAGTTTAGGTGGATTATGGATAATAGCTTCAGCAAAGGGTATCAGTGCTAATGAAATACAATTGGAACTGTAATCAATGGCTATGGCTAAGCTAACCAGAAGAAGTAGTAACATCTCCCTGAATCTTCTCTGGTGTTTGGTTACTCGCTTTATAATCCATATTATTAATCGAGATATTACTTGTTTTTTTTATCTACAATTTCTCTTAACATAGACCATAGCTAATGCCTTGAACTTTTTATTTTTTTTTAAAGTCTAGAATCTGAAATTTTGTATTAATGACAATCCCAGGTTGCTGATGAGCTGTGACAAGAATGAAGATGGCATCTTATTGATTTTGGAATTTACAAATAGGTTAAGAGTTTCGGAAAATACCGTACTCTCATAAATACGCACACGTCTGTCTAGAAATAACGGGGGAGTGGGTCGCAGATGTTGCGTAAATTCAATTAGGATTTTGCAACTTCTTTTTAAATGCCACCTCTAGGGATTAATAATAGAATTGAGAGATGTTATCTTGGATGCCTGGATGTCTGAATGGAAAGCGGAATGTCCTCTTATGGTCCCAGCTAGTTTCTCTATCACATATATCTTGTGCATGTGTAGAGAAATAAATTGGGAAAAATTCTATTACCCAAATAAATTGACATCTGTCTCATCCTTTATTCCCATTGTGTTGAAAGGTGTGTGGTGTGTAGTAAAGTAATCAAATAACTTTGCACAGTGTGTACATATACATTAAATATTTATAGATATCCATACTTCAGTATGTCATTTACGACCGGAAAGGAACTAAAGAAATCAAGTAAGGAAATAATCTCATCTTCTATTCATTATCGAAAATATAATCCGGTGTGTGTGGTATAGTACAAGGGGTCCTTCACAATATATGTTGACAGCTTGGGGGAGACATGCCATAAAATTTTTTGCCCCCTTCAAGCTTTAAAATCCTATTTTAACAATTAGTTATATCAAATTATTAACTAATAACATTTTTAAGGTTCGGCACGTGGGATTTGAACGATTCTGGCACTGCAGAAACAGGACTGAGAAGTTCTGCTTCAAGGGCTCGGGAATTTTATTGTTATTGTTAGAAAATTAAAATCCAAATCAACTCATTGTTGTTCCAACTAGACGATTACGGTAAGAGTAACTTGGAAAAGTTAACAATAACAACATAATGTCGGTCATAGTACATTATTTAAAAAATACGATCGTTGTAAATATTACTGTGTACTTTAGCTCTATACTTTGAGCATTCCTATTCCGACCGGCTTAAGCTCACCGAGAATGGATATGATTGTCAGTGGTGGTGAGCTTATCATCCCTCATGGCAAAGATGAACGGGATGTCGTTTACAGAGAATAGGGAACATGTGCGAAAACTAATAAGATTAATAATAAGCACCACATCCAACTCTGCGATACAACTGTTTTGTAGTCTTTTTTTTCGAATCCTCTCTGCAAATATTTGGCAAACGTACCAACAGAGACTGAGAGGCAGAGAGCCTTAGGGAAGGAAACCCTTTAACCGTAACCGAAACTCACGAATCATGTTGTTTAATCTCCGTGTACACCATGGTGCTGTGCGTAAATATAAGCACATTTTTTGGAATTTTTGCGTAGTTTCTGCTAAATTATAAAATGCATTATCTATTTTGTGGGTTATAAGGGGACTCTGTGCCGGACCCTTTTTCCAATAATCTATTAAGATAGTGCTTTATTAGAATTATTACAAATTTTTTCCCTGGTCATAAAATCATTCAAGCAGTGGGTCTGAAATGATTTACTGTAAACCACTTACACAATTTGTCCCATGGATAAAATGTTTAGATTGGAAGGCTTTAAATTCAAAATTATGAGATTGAAAGTCCAAACAAACCTAGACAAGGAACCTAAGCAGACAATGTTGAAAAAATTATAGAATTTGCATAGCAATAAATTATTTAAAAATTATTCTCTGTAGTAAACAAAAGGGTAAATGAATTTCATTTTAAATAGTCACTTCTACTCTACTCAACAAAGGTTAGTAATTCTCGTGAAATTACCACTAAGGTCTGAAGTATCAAAGTATCGATATCCTCAGGCTTATCATTACCAAATCCATACTAGAGTCTAGAAATACATTAAATATCCTACGCTCAATGTAATATATTTCACGGATATCAGGCTCAATGCTGTAATCCTTAATACGAAAAGGGACTTTGAAAACTTTTAATCGTTACGGCTCGTGCCAGTATGTATTTGTTTGTGATAAATTCGACCACGGTCTGAGGCATGACTGCTTCTTAAAGGCTTGCTCCCTTCATAGCGCATTGAAATGCCAAACAGGAACCAGGGAGGGTCAGGATTTAGCTCCGTCCTAATTGACAATGGCAATAGGCTTCCGACAATTCAACGATATCCATCCATTCCTACAAGCTTCGGTGTCAAAAAAATCCTTGTTGTGAATAAATTACACGGAATGAGTACAATTACAGTTTACTATAGTCTACCGCACTCATTCAAGCTAATACCCACGGTTGACAGTGTACGAGAACGATACTTTACTACTTCCCCGTAAACAAACGCCTTGGCCAATCCAAGTTCCTCCTGATTGCTAATGCTCAGGATGGCAATGGTAAACACACGATTTAATTAAGCGGAATCCTCCAACAATGGGAATAGCTAATTGTACTACCTTGTACCAATATTCCCTGTACTAGACACAAGGCACGAAGCATCTTTGAACCAACAATGCCAAATAGAGGGTGAAATCGACTCTAAGCTCTAAAACAAGTGTGCAGCAAACATACAAAAGTAACAATACAAGTTTTAAAATTAGTCTTCAAAATTCCGGTTGCAAAATTTCTTTTAAAAAACTCAACCACAATCTATCTGCCTTAGTTCGTTAATTTGAAAGAGATGAAATATTTATTTTTAAACAGTTGTACGCGATTGCATAAGATCCTTTCAAGAGAGATCCCAACCTCCAAGATCCAACATGAGAAACAATGGTCTGAGATTCAAGCTAAACGTAGACACTGCCATTGCACTACTCTCTGGTGCATCAATATCAATCAGCTTCACTTTTATTACATGCTTTTGAGGTGTGATGTAAAATATAGCTTTGTGTATTGCCAGAGCAGTACGGATGATACAATAGAGAGTCAATAATAGTTGACGATGTGCATTATGTATTTCCAAAGGAACCAAAGGGTTGTGTTTATCTACCTACGAGGCTCAGACTCAGAAGTATGTGTACAGCACAGAGAATGGGCTAAAATGTTCGAGTTTTGAATTACATGGAAAAAATGGCTTCAATCCGTCCCTTCCGTTCTCTGAGGCGACAGGCATGAAGACGAAGAATCATTCTAGATATTCACCTGCCATTTGATTCAATAAGACTTCGAGTAGAGGCGACGAGGACTTGTTCACTCGGCTCCATGTTGCAGTTTAAAAGTTATACAAGGGGAACTCCTGTGTAGAACCAAGGCACAGGCACAAGCGTGTCGGTTGGATTTTAAATACCAGATGCATATTTCAGGAATTTATGTTTAATATTTGAGTTATAGTTATGGTATGATGTAATCTGGTCGAGTTAGTTCAAAGATTTTTATTCGTGTCGAATTGTGGACATTGATTTTGAAAATTAAATTAGGTCTGTGTTGAAATGCTTTCAACTACGGAAATACAAGTTTAGATTCTAATTTATTCCTCTAACATATTTGGATTAAATGCAGAATTCAAAAGTATAAGAAACTGTGAGATTCAAATTTCAAAATAGTCCACACTGTTCTTTTCATAAGTCAAAATTTCGGTAAATTTATTGGAATTTTTGTGATGTTCGAATTTATCAATTTCCAAACAAAATTTTCCTCTATCTTAAAAGCAGCTACAATTGTCATAAATAGATGAGAGCCATTCGACAACAAAAAAAAACTAGTGCCTCTATTCTTTTTAAGAAAGTGAACTATTTCCCTTGATAAACAATTTTTTATTTGTCATTTTCTTTAAATTTCTCATGGACGACTAATGCTCCCCTAATAAACCTTCATAAGCTAATTGAGCCAGAGCCATGAGTTAAACGGAAGAGTGATGATTCGATAATGATGCATCGGAAGGAAGAATCGAAAGTACAATAAAATTTAATTCATGTTCATCACCATGCCATAAAACTCGAGTGCATTTCTGATCGTTTGGTTTTAGTGGAAAAAAATCCTGACATTTTAAGAATCCGCACTACTGCCTCTGCCAACTGCAACTCTACCTCTTAAAAAACCATACTGAAATTACTGTTCCCAACGGCAATCAAAAATTAAAAACATTCCCTTCACAATTCATGCATTCATTATTACCCACGCCAGAATACCCAGAGGATTCATTAAAATTAAAATCCTCAGCCACATTCCAAAATCCAAATCTTTCATGACCTTTTAGCACCGACATGCCAAACTATAAAATTACAAATCCCATCTTCTACAGATAATAAAAAAAAAGCTAATACCCTTAAAAAAACAGGGCCAACGCAAAAATAATCTCTTCTTTTGTACCACAATTTAACAGATTTTTTTTTAAACCCCGAGCACCATATTCAGATTAAAACACACAAGCTCCTCATCCTTATTTCCCTGTAGTAAAGGTGTTAGTTTTAATTAAGCCTCCTCCACCACTGAAAAACCAAGTCCCGTTACGTTAAACGTATTAATTTAGATTTAATTTGATTATTTATAATCCTACCTACCACCAGTTAGTGCAGTACATCCGCAAGTCCCACTCAACTCTAAGGGGCCGGACATTTCCAAGTACGAATAAAGTCTCGTATAATTTGTGACGGACTAATAATGAGCTTAGGATGCGGTCGATAAACCTGCTTAAACATTACAGACTTGAGAGACAGATGTAGGTGCATGTGTTTATCTCCATTGTTGTCCCTACTGTCCATCTTCCTATTCGGACTATTCAACTTGAAAACGGAGATTAATGAGCCCTAGGGGCCCCTCTAAAGAGTCTCAAAGAAAGAAGATAATTAATTACTCCTTCTTTTATATCGTGTAATAAATTATGAGCAATTATTTTTGATTTTTGTTTCATACACCTCATCACCATATGCTACTCGTTCCTTCATCCCTATTATCACTGGGAGTGTTGGGATGCAAAACTACTCGGAAAAAATAACAGAATATGACAGCTTTAGAAGATGATGATATTTCATAAATTCAAAAGTCAAAATCCTCCCTCTAGTTCTAGTACTAGGTCACCCTTCATCTCATCTTTTGAAGGTGGAACTTACTTGGGGACGGGATGACGATTAAGAACTTTTCTGTCTTGTCATAGGGATTTTAAAGTGTACACCAACACCACCACTGCCACCACCAGTCCAAACACATCATCTGAACTGCTGTATACATGACAGATTTGAAGAAGAAGAAAAAAAAACGATTTTTTATCCCCCATTGTCATTGTCACTTGTTGACTTTTTACGAGTCGTATGAGCAGTTATGTTTGATAGTTTAAAATTTTAAATCCTTAAATGCTTAAATGTACATTAGTAATAACATTAATTTTTTTAAAGATCCACCACCATCGAACACCTTCAGCCTCGAGCTTCCCTACGGCTCGTGAAGGCATTTGTGAATCCGAACTTGTTTTGTTTATGCTTCCATACACTTGGTATTGTAGTAGAGTGAACTATCTGCAAAATAGACGGGCCTTCCTCTCAAGTTTCCCTTGGGCTGTGATATGTATACGTCTTCTTAGACTTCTAACCTACTTATCCTTCAATAACAAGAGAAAAAGCAGATGTAAACCCTTGATACGACTTCAATTAAAGAAATGATGATGATGCCGAGCTCAGGAACTGCAATAAAATACAAATCCCTTGTCTAGTTCCCAATAATAGGAGAGAAAAAAATAGCACTGTCTCCCTTGGGTGATGTGAGGAAGGTCCCACTTGTCACAACACTTCAAGACTCAAGTCTTCCTGAAGGCGTAATTCCCCTAGTTTATTTAGCATTACTAAAAAAAGGTCACGATCCACTAAATATTCATGAATTCTTCTTGTTTAATTCAATATCAAGAGATTAGAATTGGGAATGGCATATCCAGGAAACTGATCCTTGTTCATTGTCTCAAGTACTAAATAATTTCGTAGCGTCTAAGTGACAACGAGGGTTGAGAAGAACTAATTCATAATTTATTACCGATATTAGTACATACGAGGACAAACAAGGGCATAAGTTAATGTCACCTTCATGACTGTTGTAATTTGATAATTATAGGATTGCATAGGCTAGGCCATGCCCACATGGCTCGTTTGATTAGTGAATAGTTCAAGGGCCATGGGAAATCATGATCTTCACAAAACCTCCCTCTCCGTTCAGCCTAGAAAATCCTACGTGGAAAAAGACTGACTTCCTTTTCAAGTATTTCCATAAAAATCTGCATGCTAATTTGCATAGGAATTCGCACAATATTTGTCTAAATATTGATTTCCATGAGATTTCCTAAAATGGTAATTAGAATAACAGTCTTCGTGAAGGATTTCCAAATGTAAGGAAAATAGAAGAGGCTTTTGGATTTTATTTAAAGCTTTTTTCCCTTGCTTACAGATGATGATGGATGATATGTTGTATGTGACTGTGCCCTTGATTCTAAATCAGTTCCGTGTTTGTGTCTAATTTCTTTTCCCCCATTTCACCTTTGAAAACGCTCAAAAGAAAGGGAAGATTCAGTGCATAAAATAAACTAAGCAGAACTGCAGATCAGTAATTACTTTATAATGTTGTGTATGTTTAAAATGTATGTTGGGAGGAGGAGCCCCAGCTGATTTTTTAAAGGTCCAAATTATACGCAATTCTCTAAGCATTTCATCTCAGTGCTCAAGTTGAAGAAAAAGGCTTCCTTATTTTTGAAAACCCTTTTCTCCCTTGTTACTTGTTAGTGTGACTAGGTTGGCCTTTTTTTTGTACGACTCTTGTCGTGATATGTGTTCGTTTTCATTTCATTGTTCGAGTTTCGAGTTGCCTTACAAGTCTCTTTAATTGAATCATCTACTTACAATTTAAAAGCTAAGCCTAATCTTAAAAATGCATACTGTCCTTTCTACGTCTGACTCTATATGCATCCATGCAAGTGACATTAGTCATCGGAGAAAATGGGGAAAAAGAGTCAATCGTTTCTGCTTCTCACTGATGAGATTCGTCAAGGAATGAAAACTAGAATCAATTGAATGAAGAGCGAAACTTGTTTAAAAAAAATTTGCATTCCTAAGGCTGATGGTAAGACAATGGACCTCTGCTCCGCTTCAAACATCATTGATGGTCATAGTTGACTACGGTGGAGGTGAGAAAAAAACAATCTTTCTAGAGCAAATCTATTGACGACTATTCACAGCTAATGGTCTAATGCTGAAGAATAGGGATTTTGTGTGCCTGTAGGCTTCTGCTAATTATAAGCAAAAGTTTTTTTTCCCCTTTCAGGGAGAATCAATTCATTGAATTAAGACGGACTAGAGGAGAATCAAGCATTTACTCGTCAAGAGATCTGTAGAAATTGTGGGTTTGAATAGACGAAAAGCACTTGATTAGTTTAATAAGAGTTAATGCTATTTATTGATTGGCTTATAAGGCATTGTATAGCTAGCTAAATTGTTGTTCACAGTTTCAAACATAGCAAATTCCAATCTGTTACTAGCTCTAGACTTTAAAATACATTTCCAAAACTTATATAATAGGTACGGAGCTTCAACAAAACAAAAATGACAATATTTCCCAAACACTTTACTAACATAATCTTATTATGGTCATAAATTTTCAAATCATTCATATCCTGTTGCAATCATCTGCAATCATCTGAATCTAAATCATTACCAAAAACTAATCAACCTTCGAATCCCACACCCTAAAATACCGAAAAACAGTACAATAGTTAGCACCCACTGATTTGTTACAATTATGCACCCAAGAAACCCCTTGAAGTAAATATTAGCTGTAAAATGAAAGATAAGATATTGAAATCACTTACCACATGTAAAGTGCAGTGATTGAGCAGCAAGGATTAAAAATATAACGGGGGCCCATCTTGTTGATAAGCCGTGCAAGGGCTTGGTTGATGACAACCTATCAGGGTGCTTGGAGGTCATACTGCTTATCGGGCTTCTTCTCCCCCTCTCACCTCTTCCTCTTCTCCGATTATTTGAAATCGTCATTATTTGGGCGAGTCCAGGTCGTGGGATAAAAAGTTTGGCATTTCAACTCTCAGGTTGGGACTCAGGCTTGGTTTACAAATATGGGGGATTATGATGTCCATTCCTGTAATTAAAGTTATTCTTTACTACCGACATAGTCATTAGATTATAGTACTTGATTAGACAATTTGGTTCATTGATGATAGCTCAATAATTAATTAGTAAGTTTGAAATAATATTAGGTTGTATTTCATTAATCAAATAACCCAACACATGACAATCAAACAATAAAAGCATATTTAGTTATGACCAGCTCGTAATCTACATTGAATTAAGAATGTACCAACTGCCAAGACTGACCACAAACTAAACGATGTTATGGGGTTGCAATTATTTGATAAGTTAAAGCCATTAAGCTATCTAAATTGAATCTAACATGTGATACTGTATCAATTGATTCTAACCTTGTCATTTAACTGCAAATACTTAAACAATCGGTTGTAGAGATTTGAATAAATATTCTAAGCTCTATTATATCCCGTGTTTACTTTTCATCACCAAAAGTCCCCCGTGGACTTCCCATTCATCTAGCAGTAGAGAAGGAGATAGGAAAATACACACAAGGTGGATTATAAATTATTTCCATCACACAAGTCCCAACAATAAATAAATAAATCGTTTCAACCTTTCCTTACACTAAATACCAATCAATGCTTTACAATAATACATTTTACAATTACAAACCAAATAATTCTCTACTGCAAGGCTTGTGCTTGTAGAATAGCCTGTCAGTCATGCATGTACAAATGTAATATCTACTCTGGAATTTGGCCTTTGAGTTATAATAAATGGACTGCACAGTCAAAGAAATGCATTTTTGGACCAGGTGAACCCTATTCTAGCCTACTATTCATAGTTATATTATCTAACAAGTATTATAACTTGATATAGCACGTGAGACCAAGGTTATTCTTACAATTAGAACAATTAAAAGTTCATTCATCATCAATATCTTTTGAGCATTGATGGACCAGAGAGTCCAGTTCGTGAGGAGAGAGAGATGAATGGAAAAGCTCAGTATCATTTAGCTAAGGTGTCTAAAAAGCCTCTGATCTTGATCTTACAAAGGCACCATGGGCAAAGTCCAACCTGCTGCTACAGCTTCGAGAGTAGAATGTAAAGCTCGAGGTATTACACGGTTGACCCCGTAATAAAAAAATACAGAAGGTGACAATACTGAATCGGACAAAGATCACAATCCACCTCATCTGTCTCTAACGATAGGACAGAAAATCCGGAAGGGTTTATATGCCTACATAGTTATCTAAATGATTTATTTTCAAATGAATAAGTAGTGCCAATATCAGATCATCCCAAATCCCATCCTCTAGTCATAACGAATAGTAAAGCAGGTAATCCTCTGGTACTACCACAAGAAGCTGATGATATCGATTCATCAGAGCACCTTCAATAGTCAACCTCAATCCAGAGTGATAATTAAAAATCCCTCAAGATTTAAAGCAAAAGTGTGAGTTGATTGACTAGCTACAGTTTTCGCACTCTGCACTCTCTGTTCCTTCTGGTTTCTAGTCTTGATCATCTCTCATCTTCATGGCCCGTTTTTCAAGCTCCAAATCACCTCCTAAGGTTCATTCCTTGTGTATCTGCAGATACCAAAGGGCCTATTGTACCTCACTCCCCATCTCGTACAATAAAGTACGTACAAGCTACAAAAGCTTCACTACCTCCCAACTATAGACAATCCGTGTGATTTGAGTAGATTTATTCTCTGATCTTGACTAGGTGTTGGGATATCAGTTATATCTCAAGTTTGCCTCAAAGGGTTATCCATCTAATATGCTTATATTGGGAGAAGTACAGCCTGAACCTATTTAACGTAGTATTTTTAAAACTTATGGGGTGTGGATGGGTCCAAAGTACTCAAGCTTAGAATTAGATTGGATTGAGATGGTAGGAGATAAGCTGATGAACTATATGGAATGGCTGAGAGAAATACTCTGAGGATTTTTTGATTAAAGATCCATATCTTTCAAGAGTTGGTGGGATTCAGCCTGAATCGGCTGAGCTTAGTTTTAATGTAATTTCATAATGATTTTTAATTACTATCTGCATTGTATGTGTAGTAGAGGGTCTGTTGTTATTTTGGTTGGAATTGAAGATGGTGATGATAACAGCTTTACATCTCAGATATTAAAACTTGATATCAGCTACTGAGGATGGATTGTTGGAACTTGCAAGTGCTATGCTATGCTCTGTAAAGATTCTATGTAGAGATGATCCAGTCATTTCATGTGTGAACAAGTCTCGATTCAAATAGTTTTTGAAATAATTTAAGAGGAGAATGCTTGGATGCTTTGATGATGTGGTACTACTGCCTTCCTTTTATTAAAAGATTTATGGATTGAGTAGGAGGTTTATTTTTTTGAAAGATTTGAAAGACTGTTATTCCTTCAACAGTTTTAGTGATTAAACCATTCTGTCTAGATACTGAGGTGGAGTTCATTAGTTTGTGGGATAGTACGTTAACGTCAGTGGAAAGAAGAAAAGTTTTTAGAATGGACTGGATTTTCGGACTGGATAGATCGGATTTGAAAAAATGTTTGAAACGGCTTCTCATGAATATTAACTTTTATGATTTAAAACTGTATTCATGCGAAAGATGTGATGAGGTTTTATAGGTTAAAGGGAATTTTTGTTTCGGTCGAGAATTATTGTAATTAAAAAAAAATTATCTAAGATTAATAACTGTACTAATGTATAACGTTTTTGTTAATTTGTTGAATCAACTATTTTAAAAGCAATTAGTTTCCCTACACATGATATGATGATGATTTTATCCCAGTTGGTTCAATCTTTCGTATAATGCCTAACTGCAAATGAATTAAACACAAATTCATCTAAGTTACTGTATTATTCATGAAATGATTTACCTTTCATCGTGTGTCTGTGTGTGGTCAGAATTATTGGCACAACTCCACAGTGATTTAAATTTGGAAATCCTTCCCAAGACCGTCCCAGTCCTTATATTTATGACAACAACCGTTTTAGACTCTAACCAAACTCGTTAAAAACAAAATGCTCGAATAACACTCGAATAACAATCAATGTAACCACACAGAGTTCTTAAATGTCCACTTAATCGCCAACAGAACCAGGGACTGCGGTATTTATCCAACTAATTGCATCGCGATTCGTAGAAATGCACTTTCCATCACGGAGTCCCAAGTGGACATTGTACTCTACTGGTAAGGAAACTTTAATCAATCTAAACTGTCTCACCAGTCCCCCGTCTTTGTCCCACTCTTTGAGACCACTTTTTAAAAAAATCACAAAAAAATCTCCACACTACTCTCCATACTTGAAAACTATTAAAACCCACTTGTCTCAATAGTGTCAATAATCTCTTACACAACAACAAGACTCCAATAGTTAAAACTGCACTGGAACTCCAAGTGCTTTAAATTTTAAATTCAAATCCCAAAAAATCTCACAAAACTCAGTCACATTCTGTCAAAAACGGCCCCCGTTTACTGACGCCTTTTACTGACGACTACTGAACCGATTCAAAATCAAAACCACAAGAAGAAGCTCTACTGCAAACTCGAGATGGATTTTTCATACCAAATCATTCGTAGCCTCTAAAAATACTTGTGCAAAAGTTCATGCTCAACCCTCTAGACTACCTGAGACTGTAGATCCAATCCAACTTTACGATCTGCACTGCAACGACTAACTGATCGCAGTTAACTATAATCCTACGTACAGGTTTCGGCAAAAATCCTCAAAATCCTCGCTCCAACTCTACAGTCTTAAGATGAGACTTTAGCTGTGTTCAACCACCTTAAAGTCAGCAGCAGTTACAAGTTAGAACGTACAGTGGGAGATTGGTATGATTACATTAGCTTGATAAGAAGATATGAAGCTTTAAGGAAGGGACGTGAACAGGTGCATGAGGGGCTTAGAAAAAGCTACTCCTGCCACATTTAGCCAAGAAATCCTGAGGACAATGTAACAACGCAGGGCTCACATGGCCTTCCATCTGAGACTCTGTCTTGTGGGACAAACGACTGGGGAATCAATGATTTCTTTTTTTCTCGTCAGGAATCATACTAAATAATAATAATAATACGTACAATAAAATAAAAGTCAGGTAATGCTGATCAAATCCCATTCATTCATCTCTTTTTTTTTAGGGGGGGACTAGACAATGTGTTTTGAACTCAAGCATTTCTGTGTTTACACTGTAGAGAATTGTTTTGAAGTTGTAAATCCTTGTTTGTTATGCACTAAGAGTTTTTCAAATGTGGGATGATGACAATCCTGAGGGAAATTACTTTCTCGATTTGTAGAGAAAAATAGCCGAGCAATCAAGTAACGAAACTAATGGCCTTGCTGAGCAAGTTATTATATAAATACAATCCACCCCGACTTTTTAGAGAGAGAGAAAAAAAAATTAGAGAACTTTTCCATGCAACTGTTATGCCCTACAATTACGTAAAGGAGTAGTTGGGGGAATATGCATAACTAAATCTACTACTGTTAACAAGACTGTTAAAAAGTGCAAGGGTAGACCTAGTTGATATCATTAGATCTCAAGCACTAGTTCCAAATAGTTAAGACTAGTCTCAGTCTGGGTAGGATTTGATATTTATTTAATAAACGTGATTACATTGTCTCTAATTGGAACAAATGGACTCCATACTCTCTTACCAATTCCACTGAGGAGGCACGTGCCGTAGGTCTTTGTAATTAGTTGTGTGGATTTGTCAGGTTTATATTTAGTTACAATTAATCCAGACTATTTGCCATAAAAATCTGCTCTTAGATGAGATTTCTACGATATTTCACAAAAGCATATTAGCGTTAAAGTGCAGCACTGACCAAATTCTCAGTCCCATGGAGAATGTTGGTCAAATCATTTAAAAACCTGAATTTAAAGAAAAATGTGTATATTTTAAACTCATGTTTTCAAAATCACTTGATGACAAATTTTTGTAATAAAAAAAATATAACCTGCAGCTCTAGTTGTCCCATATAGAAGCCAAGTACTAGGTAATATGGCACAAGGCATGTCCTGTCTCTCCTGTCATTTCAAACCTTAAATCCTGCCCCTGTCAAAAAGAACAAGGAACAAAAGGGCTAATTACACGAGATTATTATCTCCCCTCAATTATTATCATCACCACCATTACCATTACGTATTTAACTAGAAAGGGACATTTATATACTCATGTTTTTTTTACTTTAAAATTTATTTCATTTTACTAACTCTCGCTTTTGTTCCCCAAGTGATTGTAGATGGACAGGAGAATAGGACAAGGAGACATTAGATTCTGGCTACTCTATGCAAAGATTACCAAAACTCCTGTCAACTCATTAAACAAGGCTCTTTAAAGACCCGTCCTCGTCTTGGCTCCCTTGTCATTTCAGTTTCCATTCCACACGGCGGCATGATGCTCTACGAGACAACAACTGGGGGACTAATAATACACACGGGTGACTCTTTCTCTTTCTCTTGTTGAGCTTAATTATTTAATCATGATTTTAAATTCATAGATAATCTACCCTTCATGTAGATTGTAGGTTGTAGATGCAGGTAGTAATACTAGACTAATGTAATTAATCACTAGTTAGTTTTTTGGGGGTAAGTTGTGCAACTACTCGAGGAGGTAATAGATAAAAATAATTTTAAGTAAATACAATCATCTCTACTTACTTCCGATTCCTGGGACTTTTTTTTTTAAAAGAGAGAGAGATCACTTGGTAGATTACGAAAGGGATACTGGGACATTAGGATTTGGGATTAGGAGCTTTTCTTGGGAAAAAATTCATTTTTTAAAATCTAAGTAATTTCATCCGTGTTACCGGATGAGTATTTTTTTAAACATATTAGTATTTTTCAATTCTGATACTGTTACACTGCAATATTCCTTGTTTTCAATCTGTAATCTGCGGTAGAAAAAGGCATTGCTGATTTTGTCAAACTGGCCGCTAACAACACCAAATCCCAAAAAATCCCCTAAAAACAAGGAATAAAAGAGCTCTCTAGTCCTCAATCATAATTTATATTCCTTTAATCTCTCTTCTAATTACCCAAAGATGATAACATCATCATGAGCCTCATCATTATCATCTTCTTCCTTTCCCTGCTTTGAAGAGACTATAAAAAAAACCCCCCTTAGGAACTGCTCATAGATGAAGGGAAATGGAAATTTGTAAATAAGCTAATTAAATTGTCAACTAATAAGTAGTTGGGCTTTAATTGAGCTCCTCTCTGTGTAGTTAATTGAATGTGGCTGCGTTTTCAATCGTTCCTTGCACGGCGGCCTTCGCGGCCATGCCTCATCTCTTGTAATCCTAAGCTAAACCCAATTTGTTACATGTGTCGTTTTGTGTGAATTTGGGAAGACATGTTCCCACGACGGCTCAACTTTTCAAATTGCAGATTAAGACAGTCGGGAACTTTGAGTGATTTCTTATCTTGTATCTCAATCTCTGTCACTTTTTCTTTCCCTTTAAGTATATGAATATGTATTGACTTGGCTCTTGTAGGCAATTGTAGTTGCTTGCAACAGGGTAGTTAGAGTGACCGGGGATTGACTTATAAGATCATGAGTTGATTGTGAGATCAAGTCAATCGAAAGTTTCTTGGCCTTTTTTTTAGTATGACGAACTTTAGGGAGATTTCTATCTTGTTGTTGTTTAGAAGCCAGAGCGTCATGTGGAAGAGTTGTGAAGCATGATACCCTTGGGTTTTTTTTGGTTAAACCAGATCGAAATGTCAGTTTTCTAGGGATGGTATTTATTGGGAGTTTGAAATCATCCTAGATCGTGTAGGTGAATGGGGAAAAGAGAGCACTTTTTTAAGAGATGCTGTTGGAGTTTGTATTCATAGCTGAGGTTTTTCTTGTACTATAAGGTTGAGAGTTAAATGGGTTGAAGCTCTTCGTGTTATTTTTATTTTTGAGCTGTTTGTTCTTTTTTGTACTGAAAAAGTGCGTAGGGAATGAAATTTAAAAACAATCAAAGGTTGAATGAATAGGTAAGAACAAATCTTCGAACTAATGAAACTGTCTAATATTTAATAACAATATAGTAGTTTTCATGCCGATATTTATCGTTAAATTTAAATTTTTCAATAAAGCTTTGGAAAATTTCATAAGACAACATTTCAACTTATCATTTACATGTTATCAAACATTCTACAGAATTAAATAAACGGATCCATACCCTGAATAGGAATAAATATTTTTGAAATCATAACATCATATCTGCAATTCAATTGTTTTAAGTTTTTATAACTATACCCATCACCAATAATATAACTTTTGTAATGGAAATTAGATTATGTTAGATAATTTAGAATAAATTTACATAATTAACGTTTCGTCTTGAAGTTTCAGTTTCAGATTTAAGTATAGATAAAAATAATCTTTTAAAAAAGCTTTCAAACTACCGTTCATTTCTGACCTTAACCAATAGCTTTATTATACAGATTGAATAATAAAAAAAATTAAAAAAAGAAGCATAATCCAAAATCCAAGAGAAGAGCTTGCATATATAATGAGTAGTCGTACCGGCTGTATATTCTTAAAATACATCACACCGTTCTACTTGATTAACTATATTGATACACTGCAAACTACAATCCACTCTTCTACTCACGAAGAAGCTCCTGCAAATAAATAAAGAATCCAATGACATGCTTCCTCAAGCTTTGAGCAGGTTAAATATAATCTTTGCATTTTTTTTATAAATTATACAAATTCACCAAGGCTCTGATTGGCGAATCAAAACTAAGTGACATTTTTTTATAAAATTTTGCTTCTCAGTAAAGATTTTTTTTAAACTCCCAAGTCTTATTTTGTTTTTTCTCCCGAGTCGAACGTGAAATGTTTTATGAGAGGTGTTGCAAGATGCACTTTTGAACACCTTCAGCTTCTTGGCCAACTTGGAGGATTGAATAGTAAGTAAATCGAGTTTAAAAAAACAGCAAATAAAGCCATCAACCCAATTCGTCTCACAGCTACGAAGGCTCCCCTCCATCCCCTTTACATCATCGTCCTTTTTTGCCATTCACCCTGAAGCCCACAGCAGGTCTTCTTAGAGGCAATTTAATCAATTAACTAAAGCAACCCTATTTGTTATTCTCATTGTGACTTTTTCCGCCTATTCAAACACTTCATTAATCAAGTCGACACGGCACATGGATCATTAATAGCTGCAAGGTAGCATGGACAGTAGGGCATCGTTAAACACGTCGAGTCAGTGGAGCTAAATGACCTTAAAAGGTTGTCACCTTCTCTCTCAGTTTCTCAATCAATCTCCAACGTAGTCTTAAACTCCAAAGAGTTTTATTTAAAGAAGGTCCTTATACATCTCAATTCCCTGTCAATTCAACTCACAGCTATTTAATTATTTTTATAATCAACAATGGAATCGATTCGTAAACGGACGAGTTCAGCCCTACGTGCAAACATACGGATGTAGACATTGTAAGTAGCGTTGTAATTATAATCTCAATACATTCGCCGGATATGCGTGTGTCAGTAGAAAAATTTGACAAATCTACCCCAACTGGGTTTTTAAAGATTTGGGCATAAGGATTTTTGGGTTAATATTGTAGGTCTTGTGCGTGAACTGTACCAAAAGGTGAATGAGATACAGCAGTAAGGCATTGAGGATTAGTTGTGCGTTTAATTCTGCATATTAGTATTGGATTAAGTACAATGGACAGTTAGGGAGGAAGGACTTGAGGATTTATTAGTTTATAAATATGAGGAATCACAGATGGGCAGATGTTCAATATGAAGTGAATTAGAATTGGTTCCTCTTGATGAGTTTTACTGCAGATTGCATAGTTAATTCATGATAGACAATGCCGAAGCTATTTCTAGCTCTTGTTGTATCGTAATATTCTCGACCTTACAAGTTACAACACACAAGATGCAAAAAAGGTTGTAAGCTCAAAGCTAGCGGATTTACCAAGCAGGACATGTCACTGTTATTGTTTTTTTAATACTTGTCATTCTTTTCAGCTTACTCTAATAGCTTATGGCTAAGCCGTGTAACTTGCGGTCGTTTTAATCACTTTGAACATCGTATGGTAAATCAAAAGGATCTGAGTTTGACCCTAAAGTAATTTAAGATAGGACAGGGTTGATTTAGCCCTAATCTATTCAGGAGGTCAAAGGCTCATGGAACTATTGTGTGGATCCGTATACAATGGTACAAGAAATTATGCAGAGAAGCTTATAAGATGTTTGCAATGGTAATTTGAATACACTGCATTAGTATTGTCTTGTATCTTAAAGATAAATAGTCAGACAACTTTTGGTACTTGGAAAGGCACAAGTATCTTGGGAAATTCCTATTGAATCTGTGGGAATCTGCAATTCATAATACATAGCTATTTAAAGTATTTCGAAAAGTTTATCAAAATGGTATCGCTGAAACAGAAAGCGAGGAGTACTTCCGCTCCATGGACTTACGATCATAAGGCTGGAGGACCGCTGGATTTCGATAAAACATTCTACCAAAATCTAATTACCAATTCAGCTTCTCACAAGCTCTCGAACAAGTTTGAGATTCCGATTCGTACTGGTGCGTATAAACTCGTGTTTAATCATTCATAGTCATAGATCTAGAAAATCCAATCGCATCGACGAATTAAAATTTTTTTTAGGTCAAGCATGGGAAGTCCGCCAAGGTCAGATATGCCGTATCCTGACAGTAAACGGAGCACAAGTAGGAGACCTCAACATTTGGAATCTTTTCAACCCCAGAGAAAGAATGTGGGCAGCAAGGACCCGTCAACTGCAACGGTCCCACATAAGCGTTTTTGACCGCATCTGGTCAACTCTGCCCTTTCTACGCCCTATGGTTACTATTATCGGCGACACCCTACGGGACTACGGGGTAGATGAAGACGGAGCTCGATGTCACGACCTCTTAGGTACAAGATGTGACCCCTACGTCAATCGAATGCTCACAGGGGAGGATTTCGACTTCTGCTGCCATTCCAACCTCGTCCGATCGGTTTTGCCCTACGGTCTAACGGAGTTCGATGTCCACGACGTCCTCAATGTATTTCAAATAACTGGCCTTAACAAAGAGGACCGGTACTTTATGAAGAGCTCCCCAGCCCAGCCAGGAGACTATTTTGAATTCTTCGCAGAAATTGACCTTCTCTGTGCCCTCTCCGTCTGTCCAGGGGGTGACCTCAGTGTCCCTCTGTGGGGCCCTGATAGTCGTGACCCTATTGATGTTTGCAACCCCCTAGGGGTGGAAGTGTATCAGCCTAATCCTGACTTACTTAAGGATTGGAAGCCTCCATCGCTTCCAGCGTACAAGAACTTACATGGAATCCAGCTGCCTCAATGGGCTGAGGTGAACAAGCCGAAGGGTGAGTGAAGATTTATAAACAGAGGTGGTTTATGAAAGAACATTACAACCTTTATTCCATACTGATGAAACATTTATTAACAAGTTGGCTAATTGTTGTAAGCAGTCCTTAATAAGAAACAGCACTATTTAATGTATCAACCATTGAACAGCAAGCAGTTCGAAACAGTTCAACAAAATGGCAATCGTAAATGCAGTCGTCGTTGGTTAACAATTTCCCCTTGCACTACATCTCCAAAAACTCGATAGACTTACAAGATAATCAGATCAACAATTAAGTCCTTGAATAATGAGTTAATTATAATATCATGGATTAACAAACCACTCCTTAGTTAGTATCCTTATGAATATCAAATAGGGATGATGAGATTGTTCCTCTAATTCAGTAATTGTAAGTTGCCCACCATTTGCCATCTTCCTTTTCTCTAAGAAGATCTGCCCTACATTCCACAAGTAGGTTGGACCTTATAGGATTTAAATGAGTAAGCCTAGCAATTAGCCTGTAATTGTATTTATTTTAATCATAGTAGAAATACCTTTAAATAACATACAATGTTTGAAACTAGTGGTGTCATCATTGGTTGACACTAGCGATTAATATCTACAATCACTATAGATAATTAAGTCTATTTGTGAACTTAATTAGTCTACACAGTTCTGTTAGCTTTAGGTAGTATCATATGTAAATAATATAATTAGCCAACTGTTGAATATTACAGATTATAACTACCTATGTCCTATATAGTTTCAATTTAATGATGAACACTCATTGTGAGAACGTGAGAAGTTGTGTACACAAATTATGAATTATTTGTGGTACATACTGGTAACAGGTCAGGGGTCACGTAATCGGCCGAATTTTTCATACATACCACCTTAGAAATCAATTGAATACAAAATCCTCTACTTTAAAACGAAAAAGTTACACCTTTGACTTTGAGAAAAAAGTTTCAAACTCGAATGTCGTCTTGTACTCGTTCACGAAAGGAATGTTTATTTGTCCAAAAAATTAAAATAAACAAAACTACCTAAAACTTAAATATACAAAACTTCTCTCAAACACTTTTTTTCGTTTCATAAATATAAATAACCTTTGACTAAAAAAACGTTAAAAAAAACTCGGCTTCTCCTCAACGAAACGGGAGGTGAGAGAAATGAAAGACATTTTTGGACACGAACGCATTTTCCCCATCCTTAAAAAAGAGAGACCTTATCTTTTACAAAGGTCCTACAGCAAAGCCTTCCTACCTTCCAAAATGACAAACAGATGTGATCTACACTTTCTCTCTTGTGTGTTTTTAATCTCTAATTACATTTTGTTTTCCTCAGCAGTAAGTTAGATAAAGTTTAGATTCAATAATTAAGTAACGTAGAGATAAAACTTGAGAAACTATCGCAAAGAAGCCCTCACACTTTGAGTCAATCAATAATCCAGCAGACAAGCAAGAGATCTAAGCCCGAACAATTACAAAGAGATTCATAATTCATTAAATTTCTTATAAGCTACTCGCTTAAATCTAGTTACTAACTTTTTTATAGATAAAATTCAAAACGTGCATTCAATACCTAAAACTTGTCTATAAACACCTTGAGATCCCTCTAAAAATCGTGATTACAAACCCCTAGAGTCTATAAAACCTGCCTGCACCCTTTTCAAATCGCACTCACACACGCTTTTAAAATGCGTCAATAAAACAGTTTAAAAAATCCATCCACACACTTAGACCCAGAGTCAAGTCCTCTTAATCTATTACGTACAAGTATTATTATTGTAGCTGTTTCCGTTCATGTACAAGTTAATTTAAATAATTGTGTATTGATAACCACCTACGAAATTTCCCCACTGTCTAACCCAAGTCTTGTCTAATCCTTGATAATCATAACTTAGTGCATGGATCAGTGAAGCACACACCTTTAAATACTAAAGAACACTGGAACTCGTCGAAATGATATTGCAAATCCGTACATTAATCCAAAGGGTAGCCAGACAAACTCCAAACCCAACAATCTGTATCCAAGCAATTAGTCAAAAATTACAGACAGGTATAAAAGGTCAATACTTCCTTCCTCACTGATATCGAGGTCAAACAGTCAATTCCCACTTACTAGCCTGGAGAAAATAATCCACAAATACTTGATTTACAAAGGGTACTGAAAATCAACCGTTTGGCATTGACCAGCTCAACATTTACTTTCTTTGGCAATGAATCATTACTCCCACCAATTACAGCTTTTAATCAAACGGTTATTCACGAATCATGATTTTCTCTGCTGGATATAGACATGTTAGATTCCATGGATAAATGCCACATGCAACGAAGCTAGCCTCCACAGAACACGGCCAGTCGGTTGTTCCAAGCTCAGAGAGCCTGGACCCCCAAGATTTTAAAACAGACCTCAGCCAACTTTGCTCAATAAAACGGGGCTCAGCCAGCTCACTTAGTTTCAGAGAATGGAATCCCTCTAAACACAATTACATTGCATGTGAAGTGAAAATCCAGGGCTGGACTCCAATCCCTAGACACGGCATGTCTCAACCGCTGAGGAGTATCCGAGAAAGTAGAATCTTGAACGGAGAGCGGATTGAAATCGTCATCAGCATCGCACACATTGACTATTGTACATGTTAACTGCGAAAGAAGTAGATTAGGAGGGGAGGGGGATAAAAAAAGATGAATTTGGCAGTCAATTTCATTCCATTAGCCTCCCTGACGGTATATTGTTATTGTACTTATTTCCCAGAAGCTGGTAGACCCGATTGGTAAAAATATCTGAGAACAAGGCCAAGTTCCTGGAAAGTCTCGAGCCTCGAGTGGTAGAATATAATAGGGTCCGCGAGGGGCCTTGTAGGCTATTGATTTCAATTTTGGTAATACATGGAACTTGGTAAGGGAGTGGGAGGTTGCTGGAAGGATAGAATTTGTAGTGGCTTCTTGGTTTTTTGTGTTTTATAGAAGTAACGGAAAGATTTGATAGCTCCTCTAACTCACTTCGACTAAGTTCACCAATTTCTTTGCTCATTAGAACATGTATGCTTCACGGGGCTGTGATTGCTAGGCCTCCTCCCCGATATTTCGGATCAGACAAATGGAGAAGACTACCCCGATAATCTATTAGTAAAGAAGAAATAAATCAATCACTCTTATTACGTTATTAAATCCTAAACTCTTCATTAATTTCTTATCCATGGATCCTACCTGTAAAAGGGCAAGTCCTCCCGTGGTCGCTGCTAGGATCAAATTATGGAGGAGGTACCAATGATGTAGCTTTCCCCAACATCCCTGAAATGAACCAAGCACATACATTAGTAGCCTTCAACTCTGACCTTTGCGTTTATAAAACTCCACCAAAAATGTTTAATAAATCTTTCTTACCATCTCGTGAACATAGTCCCGAAAATCCACTTCGGATTTCCCCTGGCATTTTGGCTCATCCTTTGGCTTTGGCTTCAACCATGCATTCTCATCCTGCCACTGTTCAATGTGTTCATGAATAACGAAACCAATTAAGGATAAATTTACAAGTTCGTAACAAAATATTAACGCATCGTTCCAAATCTCAAAGCTCACCTCGCTCTTATCTTGAACACAGCATGTAACTGGAACCATGTGGTCTTTCATCTCGGCTAGCGATTTATTTTTCCATTTACTGTGGTCGTAATCCATCTTCCCTTCAATCCCGCAACAATCCAACTGGACAAATAATTATTAAACGTTACAAGACTTTTATTCAGACAATCTACCTTCCCCTCATAACCTTATCATAACAATGCCATTTCCAGATATGGAAATCAATAAAACGAATCAAAATCCATATGCATTTCATCCTAATCCTCCCTAATGGCCTGAGTCCTTCAAGTTACCTCCTACCTACAACAACTTCCTCTTCAAGTCTTGTGGAAATAAACTTCCAACCTTGCTCTGTCAAGTCTTTTATTTACCTTGTCATCGGAATCTTGAAAACTTGGATATAATATGAAACAGCCGTGTATCAATATGCTAAGGAAAAGTCGGATTGTACGAGGAACTTGACATCAATAATTCAGAGAATATTTCCAACGTGCTTGCCTGCCCTGAGCTTTCTGTTTTCTGGCCCCCACGCACGCAGAATACAGGAGGAACAACAAGAGCCCTTTCCATAATAATATCATTGCCAACTCAAGTCTTCAAGGAATCCAAACATACGGAGGATTTAATTATGTACATAATTAATCTCGACTTACTTCAAATTGAGTGAAGTCCATGGCAGGGGTGAAGGGGTCATTTGATTTCTGGAACCCGTATTCATTATTCAGCTTCAGCTCCAGTGTGGACCTCACTTCAGGAGGGAAGTAGAACCGACAGTAGAGACAAATCAGGGCCACGCCGGCTTCAACCAGGAATACCAGGATCAAGCAGAAGACGTACTAAACAAAGTATTAGCAAATACATTAATAGCTCTTACTTACCACGTGTCAAGGTCGAATTAAACGTGGAATCACTCGTCTTTCTAAATGATTAACTCTCGAAGCCTAGAGGCCATATAGTTTTTAATCAAAAAAATTACATCCACCTATTCCCGACCAAAAGTACTAAATTGAGGCAGATTGCCATCGGTCCCTTTCATCCGTGGAAAAGTTGTGCTTTGCTGAACCTCTTTGGAGAAGAGCTATCGAAATGAAATGGTGGCGTGAGTAGGTTCTTTGCAAACAGTTCTATTGTTTCCAACTATTAATACTTATGTACACAAAAGCTCTGCCAGTTAGAACTTGACAGTCGGGACTGAGTAATGACCTTCGGTGCCAATTAAGAGACCAGTGTCACCATTACAGCCTAATCTAACCCCCAGTCACACTCACCTATCCTCAAATCTGAAGCTTCCATCAGTTTTTTCATCTTACATGTCAGATATCTCAATATTTCTACATAATATTCCAGACATGGTTGGTTCTCACATAATCTCAAAATCACTTAAAGCATTAAAATTTATCTTTCAAAAATGAAGAAAAAATTTCAAAAAAATCCTCTAGAGTCAAGAAAGATTTAAGTGAAGAGTAAACTTACAGTTCCCAGCATGCACTTGCTGTCCTGAAGTGCTCCACAACATCCGAAGAATCCCACGAATAATATGAATCCACCGAGGCCGATACAACCGAAGGCAGAATATTGAAGAACTTCGGGGGGAAAGGCGTCTGCCGTGAGCATAGTGAAGAAATGTCCATAGGTTTGATCGTAGAGCAGTACCACACCCAGGGCTACCAACGCACATCCAGAAAACTAAATCAGGGGGGGGGGGACAAGTAAATAAAATTATTAATTCTCCATCAAAGGAAATCCATCCACACTGCCTGTTGAATACTCTCTCTCTCTCTCTACAAAGACTTCTTATCAAAAGTCAATAAACATAATCACTTACCATTCACCCATTCCGACATCCTCATACTATTTCCCCAATTTATTACATATCAGCTCTGTCTATAGAGCACTAGTTCATGTCTTACACTTATAATTCATAACTCAAATAGAAACGAGATACACTCTGATCTCATAAAAGCTCATGCCCTATCCCCTATGCTTTTCCCTTTCCCTTTCAAATCCGATTAAATTGAATTGACATAGGTGGGCTAGAGAGGTCTAATATCTTTTGTCTTTTTGAAACTTCCATAATGGTAATGAAGACATCATTATTTATTTTTGCATATAGATAAAGATTCTCTTAGAAATCAACTAAGAGTATTGGGGATTTGAGTTGGGCGTAAAATCAGAGATAAAAAAATTACCAAGAGCTGTTTCGAATCTCTGGCAAATTTTAGAATTTTAAGATCCCTTTCAATTTCAAAAAGGTGACAAACTATCTCATCGATGAGTTCTACATGATTTCTTCACCTTTTTTGATGATGAATATTAGGACACAGTAAGGTAATAAAATAATCAAACTCACCCAGAATAAAATATTGAAGAAAATGACGAAAGCTTTTGAGCATTTAGGACCACAACACCCAGCCATTGTGTAAACTGAGTTCCCACGTTTCAGGTAAACAAAGAAGATGAGTATTCCTTCCCCTTATATCTGTTCGAGCTGTCAAAACACCACCACCACGTCCACACTGTCCACACTGATTTTTTTCCCAACTTGAACTTTCACCAACTTTCTCTACAAGCACATCCACAAACTACAGAGTCCACCACGAACAAATAAGTTTATTACAGATCCTCCCTCGGTCATAGAACACAGGGCAGAGTCTTCTTCACACCTTTCCCCACAACTTCTTAAGCCACCCAAAAAATGGAATAAAAAACAACACGTTTAAAAAATAGATTCAATCAAACCCTTGTCAAACATACGAGAGATTCACTAGCCAAAATGAAACCCGAGTTCTTCCAGCCCTTTTCACTCTGCTCCGATTTTTCCTCCTCAAGAAGCCAACTTGGACTGAACACCCGGGTTTTATACAAAAAAACTATAGGGCTAGGCAGCGACGAATCTCCGAACCGGTTTTTTCGGACTTGGACTTACCCTAGTGGGCTATAATCTGAGTGAGCATATTACAACTTAGCACTACTCTCCGTTATTACATTAGGTTGTAGAATGGAACTCACTACACACGGAACTCTTACTCCTTTAGGCAGTCCTAGTCAGTTGGAACATATAAATACGACACAATATCCCTTCTACCTACTTTACCCCTCGTATACGATTCTATTCGTATTCTGCATAATAGCATTACTTTCGATCAAGTCGTCAACTACTGGCAAATAGAGAGAGAGAAAAAAACCCGACCCGAATGAATGACAATAGTAAATAAATCGATTAGAAAAGGCGTTCCTTCTTCCTACCGTTTTCTCCAAGCTATATTTTATCCACATGGAGAGTTGTGTAATAATAATACATCTCCTTCACCATGATGATCATCATTGGGGGGAATGGAAATGCATATTGAACACCTCATGAACGTCCATCACCATCATATGAATACCTGAGCAGCTTCAATTTGTCCAATCTCTCATCTACTTCTATTTACACTGAACACTTGAGAGAATCCAATCGGATAAATTAACACCCGACTCGGACCACGAAGCGCCAGGGTAGCCAGTGGAGCATACACCACTTCGCCCCCAAACTTTGTGATTGATGACCAATTTCAGTTATCAATTATCCAAATGAGACCCGACCACCACCACCAGGAGACCAGGAGACCAGGAGAGAGCTCAGAGCTACGGGGACTTGATTATTTTATTCGACTTTAGAAATCGGATTTAATATTTGACTTTGACTGAAAGGGGGTAAGAGTCCGTGTGTCGAGCTCCATTTATGAAATTGTGTATGAAGACAGGAAAGGGAGGAATTAATGGAATTAGTTCATGCCATGGTGAAGGGAGACCCGTTGGGATTTGAATTCACGTTGCACCGGAAGTCCCGAAATGAGTTGCATTGGTTAGGCCAGCTCCATCAACATGCACTTACCTCTAGCTCATACATATTACCTGGACTTGATGTGAAATATTATTATGTAAAGGTAATCGAATACCCAACCATACTCTCCATATCATTATCCTCTCATGGCATCAAAGCATATCCTTTGAAGTTGATAGTACCTACTTATGATGTATGCAACTAGCCTTGGGTTCTTTTCAACCACGACTTGGTAGCAAAGCTATTCTATGACAAAAAGTGAGCCACTGAACAACTGCTTAGTGACCTGGTGCTTGTGTGGGGTTCATTGAAAAGAGCAACGAAAATAAAAACATTTGATGACCAAACATGCAAGTCACTTTTGAATATTATGAATCATACTACACAACATACACCTGTCATCCTCCCATCCCCAACAAGCTCCCTAATCCTAAAATATCAAAGGCATATATTGATACGGGCTTAGGGCAGTGCTACCCGATTCCATTCCACTTATGCTGTGAAATACCTTGTATTTTAGAACCACCCTCCACATATAAAATTATCCCTTAATCTCAGAAAATAATTTAAAACCTTTCGATTCAATTTAACATGTGTATGTACATTATCTCTAGTGGCTCTTCTTCTTATATCTCGTACGTATCAAGTGCCTTTGAACAAGAATCAAGAATCCTTAGAGGTAATAGCACATAGGCCTATTTCTTATCCCATAATCAGATACTGAATTCAAACAAGGGATCCTCCAACTCCAACACTCGAAACCTCTTCAAGTCAATGGCTCTCTCATAGTCAAAGCCGAGCTGGTAGGCAGTGAGAGACGGGCGGGCGTCTGTCCGAAATCATAAGACATTACTACTCACCTACTCCGAATTCACAGGCAACCATCCTAAACGCAAGAACTGTCAATATCTACACACATAAGCATATCCCTCCCCAAACACCCGGGTAACCCCGACAGCCCACAAACTGACCAACAAGGAGTGAAAGAGATAGAAACAAAACATGTTTCCTCAACTGTAAAAAAAATTCCATACCGTCCCGTTCTATGCATACGAATTGCCTGCCTAGCTCCGAAAAAACCCTACCTGGCCCAAAGACCGAATGTGTGGAATGAGTTCGTCTGTCTTTGCTCGACATGAATGACTATTACAAATGGATACGGTAGCAGTTCACGCGATACATCTCTCTATCTATCTAATCTATAGGTCCATAACAATAGAGATAGCTAATGCATGAGAGGATAGTGCAGACACAGGGGGGATGTTATTTAATAATTCACAAGATATCCTTATGTCCATTTCCTTACTCTCTTCGACTCTCTATAAAGACTATAAAAGGGAGATAGGTAAAGAGAAAGCTCGGAGGAGCTTCTTCCAACTAAACAGTTTAAATGCTGTAACCCAAGCCCTCCGAACAAATAACAACAATGGAATTTCAAATTCTATATAAATTCCAAAAGTAAAATATAAATACAATACGCTTGAGCAGCTCTTGTGTTTGTCTATTCTCAAAGGATTGGAGAGGATACATATTTGTAAGCTCCTTTAAGAGGGCATTACCTCCAAAGTGTATGATACAATAGAGCTTATTAAATTATTTTACTAAACCTCTTTGTACAAAAGGTAAAGAAAGTGGATGGTGGATGGCATAAATTATATAGGGAGTATAACTAACAACCAACAGCTCGATCTTATCCAGTCCGTCTCACATTTCAGACGGAGGCCAATCTTGAGTCTCGATACCCGGAAGGAACAGGAGAGTTGGACACGAGCACGATCTCATCATCGTGAAGGCAAAAGATATATCAAAGGGCTAAAGTTCGCTAATATTGATTCCTTGCTAACAAATCTAGAATGTAGAATCTAGAATCTAGAGGCAATTCAATATCCACGAGAAACAAGCTCAACTTCCGAATCCCACCTAACTGAAATTTAGACACGAAGCCTGTCTCCTAAAATATCCCTATACAGCCTTCCAAAGCTCGTATATACTAATAATATCAAGCCCTTCCAGGCTCTAAAACCTATAAACAATTACAACTAAATGATGACAAACGACAACGATTTACAGATTCTAGATAAAATGTCCCCACTACGAACTTGGGCTCTCGAGAGTCACATTATTATCAAGACTCGAGACATTTTTATTATGGAACCACACCACAAGGTTCCAACCTATAAATGCAGCATCAGGAGCATCTGAAGCTGACATCAATCCCATAACAGCCTTAGCTTACCTTTGCACAGCTAATGACGACACTATATGTAGACATGGCATGGCATACTGTAGACAAGATGTTCTCCTATAAGATACCTTCGCGTCATATTTGTAGGAAGCCTTAGTAGGGATACGTTAATGTCTAATGAGCCGGAATCCTGGAGCGAGTCATTAAACTTATATACACACACCCTACCTTTTTATAACTTGCTCATAGTCATGTCTAGAGCAGGGACTTAGAAGGTACTAAACTAATAGAGACCACAAAGTGATGCCATAGGCCATGGGATTTATGATTAAGGTGCTCCTCAAATCATTGCTAATAGGGAGGCCAAGCCGTTTTGGAAAGGTGTAGGTCAAACTCATCATTTTGATTGTCTACTATTGCCAATTAGAGTGTGATGATGGTGATAGTGGTGATGATGATGATGAGGATCTATAGTAATAATACCCCTCATCAATTCCCCCTCCTATACATTATATGCATCTACTTAGAGACATTAATTTCAAACGGAGAACATAATACAGCCTATTATTAGTCACATCTCCGGTGGCCTTTGTATGTTTCCCCGGTTGGCTGATGGCTTCCCGAAATAGCCTCCCAGTAATGAGGGTGTGTCTGCTTAAAACGGTACTCCTCTTGAACCTGGACCTTTCTCAAAGGTTAGGGTCATATCTCCAGAAATAGACGTGGGATTCACAAGGTCGTCTCTGGAAACTAGATGTATCCATATCCAAATCCATTTCATAATAAATCATACCACCAACAATCTGAGGTGAAACTCAACTGCTCTTTGATCTTTCTCCTCCCTTTGGAGGACATACGGGCTAATATTAACTGTGATGCTGAAACTATTTATGTACTTCCTGCAATACCAGCTCAACAGATCTACATTCCATCTTCTTGGAATCGCCAACGAGCTCACATGAAAACTGTTTACTGTTTTCTACTTTCTCCTTTGCCGAAAATAACTTATTTTAATCCCTAGGAGCTCTCTATCCTAGAAAAGAGCAGAGGGGAAGCTCGAACAGCCGATCCCTAGAAGATGTAACTAATCGATAACATTGCATACTAAGCCCAGTAAAGAGATTCATAAACAAGTACATGTTCATAAAAAACAAAAGCCTTGGCCATTCATTACGACTCCATCCCCATGGGATTCTCTCACTTAAAAGGTTCCCTTCCCTAACATAACATGATAAAAAAAATAAGTCATTTAAATTTTTTAAATTACTCCTCAAATGAATTCCTCTCCTCCGCCCTTCCGGCAACCAATTCAATTCCACCCAACCCGCGAGCTTGTAATAATAACATAATAAACAGATTCAAGGACGTAAGCAATTGAAAATCCCAATACACTAAAACCCCTCTGCTTTCTCTCCTCTGAAGATAGTGGAGAAAGTGAACGAAGGCTTAAGAAGGAATTCCGAGGAAATGAAAGATTATATTTTGGATTCAAATGAGATCTCCGGTCCTTCCCATCCAAGCTCGGCCATTCGTATGGGATTAACTGTAATCGTGAGGCTGCAAGAGTTTGGTATCGTAAGCAACTCAGAGAGATGGAAATAATAAGGAAGAATGGAGAAGCATGACTACTTACAAGCTCCTATGGAGCCACTCTACACTCAAGCAAATGCCGAAGGTGGTGAAAGCGATAAAAAAAAAACCCTGTTTGGCTTTGGCACTATATCATCATACGGTGTTTCCCAATCTATGTAGAAGGAGAGCTAAGAAGGATATCCTACTCTTTCCCCATACAACTTTCAAAACTTTCTATCAGGCAGGACTCAAGTGGCAGATCTCTCTCTCTCGTTTACCAAGAAACTTGATCTCCAAGCCTCTCTTCCCTATCCAAACTATCCCAGAGAGCTAATATGAATAGGAAGGAATTACATTGGAATATGGAGTCGCAGTAGTCTGGTAGCATTACCTCGGCCATATCTTAATACATATGTACCATCAACCACCAATGAACACTACCTGCTACCTACAAACGGGACAGGCTGTATAGGGACACGAGAGAGAGAGACAGCCAGACGAGAATCTCGGAGAGAGTTGTCATGGGAACGACGTCTACAGAAATCGGGGAACCCTCGTCTATCGACCAGAAAGCCACCAGCGCAGGAGAGACTCCCTTCCCGCGATGCCTCGATACCCTGAACTGCACAACGACCACCACCGCCACATCCAATACTCCGGTCCCTATCAGGCGGACCTGCTACACAGTCACATTTAGATATACAGAGAGATACTACTGAAACGCAGAACCTTTCTCTTGAGCTTTTTTTTCCCGGCTTGGGAAAGAAGAACCCTTATAAGGAAGTTTCCGCCTTTCCTTTCATCCTGACTTCTAGTCCCTTTGAATACAATACAATAATCTAATGCACTAGACTTCCCCTAGTACTGGAGAATTCCTCCACGTCCCTTTTAAAAAAATAACACTGCCCAAATGCCGAAAGCATCAGAAGAATATTGCCTAGCTTCCGCCTCCACTCTTCAGCCTCTCCATGCTACATGTACCGTCGATGCTCATAAAGTAAATCCATTCGACCGAGATGGTAAAGGAAGCCCAAGTATGAAATACCCGAATTCATACACAGTCAGAGAAATACCTCGTTCTTTTAGACACCGACCCGAGCGGGTTCACAGTCAGTAAAGCAAGGATCATGAAGCTCCTAGTTCGGGACACTACCAGCCAATTTGTATCTGAAGGGGGAGGTCGTGAAAGCTTTAGGTTTTAATGCCTTGATGCCTGCTTAAGTTTTCTTAAACTCATCTTCTCTCCTTGTCTACATTCCTCCTTTCGAGATGAAACACATGGCTTGTTCTAGAGGGTCTCATCTCTCTCTTATCAACTTGACACAAACGGAACGATCACCCGCTTGACTAGACATATAAACTCACACTTACACAATACCATAAGCTCGCCTCTGTAATAGATACACCCAGCGTATCAATTACATAGCATGACAAGAACTCAAGTTGGAACTTTGGAAACACAAACATGTAGAGCCTGTAACTGTTACTTGTACAGAGCTAAGCGGGACAAAGCACAGCTTGTACAACAACTACTTCCAGCTCTATAAAATCATCAACCCCGACCGTCTGTGTACCATCTTGGATCCAATTATAACCCGTCAATTGAATATCACTCCTATTTATTACACAAACTTCATAGTCTCTTCTTGCTACTTCATCCCACTAAAAACGGATTTACTAACATAATGTTACAGAGACCCTTGCTCATTCAAAGTAAATCAGAAGCTAACAAACAATCTCTGGTCTTTTGAGTGCGTGTGTACTTGTAAATATCCGTCTTTTTCCCACACCCACTTATTTCTTTAGTAAACCGATTAAAACCCCGTGGTGAGACAGACTTTGTAAATATCTAATGTACGCAACAGGCATTTCATTTCCCTGTGACTCCCCACAGCATATTTCCATCTCCTTATATGCATAGAGTTGCAAAGAAAGCTCGGTAATAAAAAGAGCAAAAGCCTTCGGCTCATAAAATAACCCATTCGTTATAGACAATCTCCTCTGATTACAACCCGCCCAAGCCCACCACCACCACCACCACCACCCTTACTACATATAGTAAAGAATAAAACGTTCGTCTGAGAATAGAATGAATCTCGATCGATACTTCACTCCCTCCTATCTCAAGTCCAAGTCCAAGCAAATCATATAATATTTTTTACAACCGATCATGTTTTATAATACACTCTAGCCCTTACAACAGAGACTCTACTAGCTGAACATACACCAAATTATACCACTAACGGCACTTCCGACTTGCTATAATACATTTCTATCCCAGCATTTCCGCCTGTCTTACTCTCCGATACTCTTGGAACTCACAGGTTAACCTCCTGAGCTTACCCTGCCTTACTCAATTCAAGAATGAGATAAAGATTGGATTCACTCGAGTGAGAGTGACATTTCATTTCTCTAGTATCAAAGTCTCAAAAACTATCAACTATCTGAGGGAGAGAGAAAGAAAAGTCATAAATATTATCCTTCTCTCTCTAGCAGCTCAGTTAGTGGTAGTATCAAGAGGGGAGATATCAATTTAATATGCAACAGAGTACAAGTACAGAGTAGTTCAGTCCAAGTCACATCAATATCAACTTCTCTCTCCTCTAACCTTGTTCTTCATTCTTACCTTTTGCCGATTTCACACGCTTCCGACCCGTGGCAACAAGCCGCTTGCCTCAATAATTCCTCTTCCAAAGAGCTGTCAATAACTTGGAGGATTCCACCACAAACCCACCATGATTTATATCTCCCTCGATCCGAATGAGTGCCCTTGATTCCCCACGGGTAGTATTACTATTATTATTATCTAAATTAATAGACAAGTCCCTTTCACCCACCCACTGAAAAACAACAAGTGAAAGTGCTGGAGAAAAGAGTCTCAGAATGCCCTAGACCAAGAACTTTGTCCAGGACTGTGCGTGCTTTCTCCGATTGTCCTTGAATCTATTTGCATACACAGAGACTGAGATGTAGGAAGTGTAGGTAGCAACAGCAGGAAATACCGGACAGGGCGACGACCCCTTTGGATAAGATAATCTCTCCTCAGGCTGGACAAGGGGAGTAGTGTGGTCTTGAGTCTTGTATCTTGATGCTGTCGTTGGACGGGAAAAGGGTTTGGCTGTCAACAATGAGGTCCTTGGTGGAGTAAGTTGTTTTTGTTGAGGAGGAGGAGGTAGGCTTATGATGAGTAGTATTGAATTCCCTGAATGTGTGGGAAGATGGCTGGGATAGAATATGGAATTGGCAGAGGTACTTCGGGATTTGGCTCTGGATCGCAGTGGGCAACTCAGCTCGGTCCTCCTCCACTTGAATCCAGCGAAATTACTCAGAATATGGCTCTTCTATTGAATACCTTCCTTCGGTGGTGGAGACGCTCCCTCAGAAAACCCGAATCTTCCACTTCTCCTTCCGACCAGGGAGACGAATCTCGTACACTACCAACAGCTTACTTCCCTCTACACTCCCACAACACTCTGCTTCTTATGAGCTCAACAAATGTACATTTACAAACGTCTCCATTCCACACCGGCCTTCTTCCAGGAGTACGAGTTCCTGGAACTATACCTACGCATGCGATATTATTATTAGCATTACTACTCAAGAGCAACTTTTTCATTAGAAATTCCAATGCCAATGCCTTGTCAAAACCGTTACCCCCACGCCTTTCCAATACTTACTAACTATTATAAGTCTCGAGTGATGCTTCTGCATCTTGTCACTCTACCCTACTAATCCAACCCTGTGTATGCAAATAGGATCACACACCCTTCAGTCATATCGAATCCTTTTTATGACTGAGACTAGGGGAAATGACAAAAGAAATGACTCAAAATACTCAAAGCTCATCCTACATCTTTAATACCAGAGTATGCCTTAAATATTCACTGAACTGGGATATATCCAGCTTAATGACTGTATCACACTAAATACATACAGAATTTATGCAACCATTCCAAAAAAATGACGTTGCATTTGTCACTGCGTAAATATTTTAAAGATTAACTACACCTGCACCATTTCCCAGTCAAAAGTCAACCACTTGTTCCTATAATTTAACAATGCCTTTATATTTTTCCTTTGCTAATCTATTATAGTCATTTGACTTGGTCTGGCCACCACCAGTTCGACTATGAGTAACCGGATACTATAAATATTTATTTCAAATAAACAAACCTCGCGTGTTCAACAAATGCCTAAGACCACAAACATGACAATATTTACGGAGGACAATGAAATGAATGTAATAAGAGAACATTTGAAAAGTAGATATTGTGAGGAAGTCATTTTATTCATCTTTAAGAAGAAGTTGGAAACATGGATACTTAAATTCACTTTTAGAGAAAAATACATACATCAATGATACAGGATCCTTAAGATCCTTTTCTTGTCCCCGAGCGAAGCCAGCAGTTTATCGTCGCTTTTCTTTTCACGGACACAACTTAATTACGAAATCAACCACACTGCCACATTTTGCGAAGGGACACAAACGCAGCATCAGCATCAATAAATAAAAACTTGAATGGAAGAGTTTTGTCTTTTCAACGAGTTCCATTCACTATCTCAAACCCAACAAGAGCCGCGGAGACTCGAGTTCAAATCCGTCATCCCCATTTCCCAAGTGGCGCAAAACAAAACACACATTGTGCGTTGTGAAGGTAATTTTAACATTTAATGATATTACCGTAATCTGCTCCTTCCCCATGCTCAAATCACGGTCAAGAGCTGGGAACCGTGAGATCAACTTACTACTGCTTGCTACCCTTTCACTCCATCAAATGATGATCGATCACCCATCATGAATCAGACTCGTGCGGCATTTCAATCTGCTTTCTTACAGTCTCTTTCTCCACCGCTTCCCAAGCAGCAAACAATGTAATGGTAAATGGTACCGTATAACAATAAAAATTATGAATAAATCAACAAATAAACCTAACTTTGTGCTGCCAAGACGTGAGAGAAAAATTCCTAGTGTTAACTGCTAAGTCGTGTTTTTGTTTGCTATAATCCCTAGTACTGTGTGCACACAGATTCTTATAGATATACGCCAAATTAAAATCATTGCATACCATGACAGAACTGCAACAGGAATTACAGCAAACTCGAAAACTCGATCACCACATGAATGCCACTGCAACTTTCAACGGGCTCAAATCCTCCCCATTCCCAGCTATTTCTTTACTTCTCACATACACCACACCAACCACCGCCACCCGTTACTCTCAACACGCTACAGCTACCCCACGATAAGTACTGCAACAGCATTCGCGGGATCACCCCACCAATACAGCACACATAACTGCTATACAGCATCTGAATATTCAATCAAGTAATTCGTATTAACTTCAATACTCTTTACAATTAGATAGGTGAACCCGACAGCTAACATGAATACATTATTATCAACCACAACAAGATGGATCCGAATAATAGAGAATTATTTTTTCTTATTTTGATTAACACATACGTGAAACAGAAACAGACAATTCATTAACAAAAGCTTGCATTATTTAAAAAAGATACTGTTAATCCTCTACTTACTATGGTAGCCACTTAACAAATGAAGCCACCTCGCCCTCTCTTCACACATGAAGACTATATCAAGATGTCGTTGCTATTAGTCGTTGTCAGAATGAGATGCAGATCGACTCCGAGATCTTGACACTGACCTTTCCATTACTTCTACCTTCTCAACAACACGTCCTTTTGATACACTCCTAAAAACACGAACGAAATGTATATTTTAATATATTCTACAGATAATAAAATTAGCGTTCATCAAAAAATATTAATATGTTCTAAGTCACCTTGATCTGCTGACCCTTTTTCTTTCAACAGACTTCGACTTGGATCGAGAGTCCCGAGATTTAGATCTCGACTTCTCTCGACGGCTTGGTGAGACAGACTTAGATTTTTCACGCTTAGTTCGTGATCCTGATCTTGACTTCTCTTTCCGTTCGCGGGAACCAGACCTGTTAAGATTTTTGACAGGATACTTAGTTACAATTATCGTTTAACTATTTTAAGCTTGGGAGTAAGTAGTCATTAAAATTAAATGAACCAACCTGCGACGACGACCTGCAGCACTACCAGATCGACTCCTGGAACGCTTTGTCCGACGGCTTCGGCTGCGACTACCACTACGAGACCTAAATAACAATAACGCAATATATATACATATACATCTCGAATCGACTTATTCATTCATATTTACATTAATAAATATTAAATAATCATCACAGAATAGTGGCTTGAATTACCTGGATCTACGACGTCGATCTCGTGACCTAGAGCGACTTTTCCTTCCACCTCGTCGACTTGATGATCGTCCTTGAGGACTTTGTGGTCGCCCGTACCTAAATGAATACATTCATAAAACCGATTAGCATAACTCCAACTACAACACACAGTGAAAATGAAGAACTAAAAGCAGGACGATTTCAAAACTTGAATGACTATTGAGATAGGAAACTCTATTTGAAAGAATTCTTCTGTTGAACAACTTCAACCAGTCGAAGTCTTTCGTATATATTATTTACATTTACACTATAAAAGAATTTTGAGTTTAATAAGTCTGTCTATAGTCTACATTGAGATCAATCATTGTGATCAATAAGTTAATCAATTTTACCTGATTATCGAAATACAGAAACAGTAAGTTCAGATCGCACATTTCCTTTAAGCACACTAATACAATACCAACTGAAAACTGGACTGACTGTTCGTTCTCTGATCTCTGGATTGAAATGAAATGGCTCATTGACATCAAAATTCTGATCTTTACAGTTATGAAAGCCTTTCAGTTGCTACTGTTACAATAGAATAGTGATATACCCTTGGCTTTTGGATGGTAACGCGTACCTTGCCATTTGCACTCGTAGTTCCCGTCCGTCCAAAACTCGTCCATCCAGAGATTCCATCGCGTCCTGAAACAATCCAAGAGCTCGAATTCAAACTTCCATTCTTTATCTCTTTACATTTGACTACAGAACTGAATGTTCTCAGATGTTAGACTGGATATAAGTTAATAAAAGGAGGAGATGAATCTATACCTCAGCATCTCGGCGATCGTAAAACCTGAAATCGACATAAAACACAACAATCAATAACTCTGCAAAATGAAGCTGGTCGGATATGCATTTCCTGATAAAATAATCTCAGCGGTGGCCAAGACCATCCTAATCTTAAAATTCTAGGGATCCCTTGAGACATAAGTAATCCCCCCGTAAGACATGATTGATTACAGCCTTATGGTTATAGTCATGCTCATAGCTAAAGCATTCTTAAGTCATAACAAATGGTTGCTAAAGATAGCTCCAGCTCAAGATATCCGTCTTAAATTAATGATGCATTAAAGGACAAGAAATACGTTATAGTGTAACGACACGAAATTATTAACTTTTCAACGTTTGTAATTAATCCTAGCATAACAATGCAACATATAGTCAGAGAATTCGTACAACCAACTACCGACTCAATCAGTGTGAATTATATGATACATGAAGTAACTGTAAACTGAAGTACTGCTACTGACTTGTACTATGTCTGTAAAAAAATAGTGTGCAATGTGCGGTGCATTACTATTTACAGCAAAATTTTAAATTGATAACATAAAGTTTGGATGCACTTGTATACAACACCCTATAAATGATCAGTAATTCCCTGCTTAATTAAAGGTTAACGGTTAATTATGTATTTAAATAATAAGAATAAAATAATATTAGACAAATACCTGACAAAAGCGAATCCACGAGACTCCCTCGTCCACCGATCTCTAGGAATGTAGACATCCCCCACATCTCCATACTTTTCAAAAACGCGTCGAAGGTCATCAGGGGTCGTTCGGTAGGTCAAATTGTCCACCTTGAGAGAGACCATTCCCTCAATCTTGGGAGGAGGCCGACCATAGCTAAAACTCATAGTTATGCTTTGTAAATCCTGAATATACTCTCTACCTCTTCACTCTCTCACGAAATGTCGTGGATTCCACAAAAATAGTGAAATACTTAGTTATTTTATGTTAAAAATCGACGGAAATACGGGAGTTTATTATTCCTCTCCTCAGAAAAATGAACGACCTGCTGGCTGTGGAGGAGACGGGGAAGGAGTGAGGCTGGCAAGGCAATGCGGAGAGATGCTCAAATGACGCATACTTTCTCCTCCCTAAGCCAATCACAGGCGGTTTGGAGCAAATGCGGGAAATTCAAATCGACTCAATTTGCCTCGAAAATATTCAAACTCTATGAAGTTGAACAAAGAGAATCTTGATATGCAAAATGGGCTATGCATTCTACTTTGTGTGTTTGTGTCACTCGTTCAGTAAATCAGGTGCACATTGAATACACCTTGACCTTTGACATGACATGAGATGCCATGGACTCTTTTTTGAACTGAAAGTGCCCCCGCCCCCGTTGGACTAAAGGTACTTCCTTACTCCTTAGTGGGGAGGGATTTTGGCCCGTATGGTCTATTGGTATTAGTTTGTGAAGTTATGAATGTTTTTTACAAATAACTTTATTATAAAAAATCAGTTCATTCATTAGTATAAAAAGACGAGGGGATTCTTTAAATTATCTTAACACTTAGTAAAACAACTTGCGCCGGTACCAAATTCATAGTTTAAGCTACTGATAAAAGCGTGCATTCGTAGTTAATACTCTACTGTACATCAACAACTTTAAGTTTGATAATAATATTATGTGTGCAGTCGAAATGGCGATAGAACAATAGGGGAGTTTTTAGTTCCTTATCCCTACTCAATTATGTTCGTAGCTTAAGTAACAACGCCAATAAGACTTGTGTGTGACATTTTGCAAATCACTGAATTGGTTCTAAATTAGGACTAAGCATACTAAAGCAGTGATTGACAATGTTGCTGTTTGCAGCTTAAATACAATGGATACGATTAAAGACGTCACAAAACGTCATAAGATCATCATTCATAGCTCAGTGGTAGGTTTTCCTCGACCATAGTCCCTCCTCTCCTTTCTAAAGTGGACGTTGTCGTTGACCTGAGAACTTATTGACATGTCATCGTCATCCGACCTAAGAATTTTTATACATAGTCAATTCTAGTCCTCCGGCTCCTGTCATTGTTTTTACATGCAACGATTGAAAGGTGAGCTGTCTTTTATTTTAATACCTTTCATAAATAGGATTTGTGACTGAATCTGCTTTCTCCACAGAAGCCATGTGGTGCTGAAAGGTTTTCAGAATCGGTGTTTTTGAATTAGAAGGAATTTCCGCAAAATCGCTGGATGGTCTTGACATCATTCCTCCGGTGTTGTGGGAGCTGGGGCTGCAACTTCTCCCTAACATGTTTTTAAATCAAGTCAATTAAGCCTTAAGCACGTAGACTATGTTTTTTATATGAAGTCCCATAAAGCTGGGACAAACATCAATCCATAAATATAAAGCCTTACCTAGAATACTAGAACCATCAATATGGTAAACATGGTTTCTGCTGCGGTTCAGGTCAATTTGTAAATCTGAATCATCAATATCCAACTCCCCTCCAGCAACTCTCATGTTCAATACCTAAATAACATATCGATTAATATTTCTTATCGTCAAAAGATAAACTACGACCTAGCTCTGGTCCTTACTTGAGTTTCATATTGCTTTAAGCTAGGACTATGATGGTCCATGTAAACGGGCTCATAACTTCTGGGTGGAAGAACGACCCTCTGCATCTGGTCTTTGTAAGCAGTGTACCTCGACCATTTGTAGCACATGAAGCATATTCCTGCCGAACTGACTATAAAGATGAGACAAGCAAGGGCCACAAGGGCTGCTGGAAATGCTGCCCATTGCTGTTCACTCTCCAAAGGTCCAACTGGTGCTGGAGGTAATGGGGCTCGGGTTATCGGTTTCCGAACTTCTGTAGCACGAACCCCTAATGAGCTCGAGACGTAGTAGCTTATCCCTTTTGAACTCTCACGGGAGGTTATTGTGCTAAAATTACATGAAGATGATGTTGAAATTTCAAACATGCAAAACTTAATTAATTAATTTATGTAAATCTTACTCGGCAACTTTGGGATGTTCCCTATCCAAGATGTAATCTGTGATGGGATCGATGGCATAAAACCAGACATCAGTTGCTGAAGAGTCTTGCTCCAGCGTTCCATTCTCAGTGATGAATCTGTGAGCTGCAATTTTCTCGATCCCAATAATCAAGTTTGAGGAATCCTGGAGAATTTCCAAAATGTCCCGTTCCTTGCTCTTAACTTTATCTGGCGTAGTTCCTTGAATAACTAAAACCATTCGGTGAGGCTCATCAATCACATTGACCTTGATTTAAAAAACAATAAAATCAAAATTTCAAGTCACATAGGGCAATTTGGTTTTAAAAAAAACGTAAACTGTAAGCTTACAATCAGCGGTATTTCAGCAACTTGGGAAGAGGTAACAGGCCCTTTAGGATTATCCCTAGCCATGACATTGAGACGGAAGGGAAGTAATGTGGATGACACGTCATCAACCGCTTTAGTGTTTGACACGATACCAGACTTGGGGTCAACGGTGAAATACGACCTTGTCAATTCATTTTGGGCTTCCAAGGCGTAGAAGATATCATGGAAGACCCCACTGTCCTTATCTTCTGCTCGGATTTGGATAACTGAGGTTGAGATCTGTGCGTCTTCTGAAATAGCACCGTAGAACTTCTTCCCTCGAGCTATTCTTTGGGATTCGGGGAATTGGAACTCCGGTCTTAGATATAATGAATAGTGAATAATAAGTCTCAATAAATTAGATATGAATATGGTATGGAAATAATGTAACTATTACCTATTGTCATTTTCATCAACTACTCTGATTTTAATCCTCGTCATGGAATTCTTCTTACTGATAACCCCAGGAAGGGTCAATAGTTGAACTTGTACTTCATATTCAGGGACTTTCTCATGGTCCAAGGCTGTCCTTGTTAATGTTACCTCGCAATTTCTATCCTCCGTTACTTTTACGAGGAAAAGGCCTAGTAATCCAAAGAAATTTATTTATTTATTTAAAATTCAATTAGCGTCAATTTGGCATAGTCTTATAAATTAGCGCTAACTAACCTTCATCATTTCCACTGACAATCTGACACTCTAGGGGAATGACTTCATCATGTTTATTCACAATGACCAAGGTTTTAATCATCGTTCCAGCAACCGCACTTTCTGGGATATCCACCAAGTGGTCCATTTCGGAGAACCCGACTCCGACGTCCGGAGCGACTGTTGCAACGTGGTCCACATTTACTTTCACTGTGGCTATGGAGTCTAAAGGCGGATCGGCAAGGTCGTAAGCTCTGACATCGATCTGTATAGAATTTTTTTAAACCAATGCTAAATGCTGCAGGCATGATATTTATGATGTTCCTAGTCAGACTAAGCCAGAACAATCAAAACCTACCTGGTATTCAGTATCCATTTCTTTCCGAAGGTCATCTTTGATTGAAAGGGCTCCAGTTTCATGATTGACCTCAAAATATCTCGTCGCTTTCCCCCTCCCAATCAGTTCGTATTTGACCTTGATAAATAAAGATAAATAAAGATAACCATCCTTCACACAATTATGAGTGAACAATAAAAAGTATTCTGCTCCTAAAATAAGATTTTTAATTGTCGATCATTGCATCCTGAATCTCATTGTCTTTTGAGGCAAATGTAATTAGCCTATTGTACCTTATTAAAAGGGGAGGTTCCATCAGAGTCCGTGGCCTCTAGTTTCGTAACCACCATTCCGACGGGGGAGGTGTCGTCCAGCCTTATTGGCCTTGGAACAATGTTAAATATCGGCCTGGATAAAAGCACGGTTATATCAGTTAAGTTTAACTACAAGTATTTCGTAGTTTACAAAGAGTTTAGATGTACTTACGGCACATCATTGATATCCTTGACGTGTACGATTACCTAGAATTACAAATTTTGTAAATTAGGATTTTCTTATTAGTTAATAATTTAAAAAAAAATTATAATTTGGGCTTAAAATAGTAATTTTCATGAATTTTTTGATAATGTCATAACTGCACGTCATATAATAATAATATCCTTGTCCCAATTAATCGTTCATTATTAATAGATTTTATTAGTTGGGATATGTTTCGCGATAAAAAAATTTCCAGTCTCAAACTAAGAGATTTTATACCCTAAACAATAACTTTGTTACCGTAGTAGTAGATCCCATGTCTCCACTGTCATTTTCCTCAGTCCCGATGATCAAAATATGCCTGGACTCCCTCTCAAAGTCCAACCCCTGAGTTGTGTAGATATCTCCAGTGATAGGGTCAATATTGAACTTGTCGAAAGGCCCTTGTTTTATATAGTAGGTGATCCGTTTCTCCGTATCTGGGTCCATTGCCTGCGGGATAGATTAGTTTATTTGTATTCATACTCCTTCTTAAATATACCTTCAGTTGGCATCTGTATGCAGTTGTAGTTATTTTTTAAATCGTGACTTCAACTTGGTAATCTTATTTTGATAAATAGGAAAGTTTAATGGGGTCGGGCTCAATGACATGATACTGTCAACTGTTGTAAATAGTAAATGAAAAAATCTTGATTAAAGATCCACTTTCCTACCTCAACTTTAGCGACTTTCATGCTCGGGGCATTTTCAGGGATCGTAACTTCATAGGTAAAGGAATTAAACATTGGTTCAGTATCAGGGATGTCTTCCACTGCGATTGTCATCGTGGCAGTGGCAATCCGAGCATCTTGGGCATTGTCCCTCGCCGTGACGACGACATAATGAACCTTTTGTCTTTCAAAGTCCAAGGCATATTTCGTCGACACTTCCCCTGTGATGGGATCTACTTTGAAAGGGGACTCGTCTGTGATTTCAAAACGGATCTGGCCATTGATATCCTCGTCTGCGTCTTTGGCTTCGAGTCGACCTAAAAGCTTGTTTGGCTGGCCTTCCTTGACTGTGAATTTGTATGGGAGGTTTAGGAATACGGGGCTGGAAAATAGAAAAGGTCAAGGGTCAGAACTAACTTTTCATTAGTCTAAAAGATATTTTCTATCATTTAAATGACTTAACCAACTTCTGATCATTGATGTCCAAAACGCGGATGTTTACCGTTGAAATCGAGTAAAGTCCACCCTCATCTTCCGCTTTTACATTCTACACAACAGATCATCAATTACTCATGTAATACTCATACTCATGTACATATCAGGTGTGACTAATCGTTCAAAAGCTATTAGCCAGGATAAAGACCTCAGGAGGACTTCCAAACGGATTTGAAATAAAAACCCCACCCATCTGAACTTACAAGGCTGTATCGACTCAAATCCTCCCGATCCAACTGTCCATTGACGGTGAGGATTCCGGTATTTTTGCCGATCACAAAGTGATGCAACTCATTCCCAGCCACGATGTCATAAACAACAGGCTTCATTTCCGGATCCCGAGCCTCCAGAGTAATCACTTCCGCCCCAACGGACGCTCCTTCGCTCACCCCCACGTCATAGACGAGCTGGGAAAAGACGGGAGCTTTCGTGTTTGGACCATCCACAACGTTAATCTCCACAATGCGTTGGTCCATCCTCCCACCTCCGTCCATTGCCTTTGTTCCGCATAAAAAAAGAGTAAATCCAGGTTAGAAAAAAAATTGAGGGAAAAATTCCGGCTAATAAATGTCAGTCAACAATGGAGAATTTTTTTTACAACAATTGGGCTGCAAATTAGAGCAGCTATATGCGTTACTGTTCGTTGGGGACAATTTTTTTGAACCAGGTTGTATAATAATATTTGAGTTAATTGTTCCGGGTTCCTCATCACTCGAAATTTTGAGTAAGTTACGCATTAGAGTAATTTAGCTCTGCATAAATGTCATTTGCATTGTTGGCCAGGCTAGAGAGTTTATGTCTAGTGATGAGGATGAGCCTGAACTATTTCATGGGAGAGTCCGTGGTTATTTGTTTCCGGAAACCATTTAGGTGTGGCTTTTGATCCCTAATGGCTTTGCATTGTTTAGGAATCATCATGTGTCATTGTCTTCTCGTATCTGTGTGTGTGTATGGATTAGTGGTTATGTTTTATGTAATGTGCTCTAGAATCTAGAAATGATGTATTGTTGATGCTGAGATGAGATGAAGGGGGTGATGATAAATCACTTGAGCTCACCTGAACAGTTATGCTGTATTGTTCTCCTGTGTTGAATTTCCCGACTGCCTCGAGCATTCCAGTCGACTCATTGATTTGGAATCGGTTCGTCCCATTGTTTGAGATGTGGGTTATCGAGTAGCGGATCTCGGCGTGCTTCCCTTCGTCCTTATCTTCGGATTCAATCTGGAGAGATGAAATGCAAGAAAATGTTTAGACATTATGTATTTTCACGTTTTATGGGTTCCAATCATATGGCTTTAGGGACTATTGGCTGTGGACTCGAATGAGAGAAAGGGCGACCTATCTAACTTAAAACAGTTTAATAATTGTAAATTTAAAATTGTTATATTGTCGTCCAAATTGTTGATATAATATGTTCCAACTTCATTCTTACAATTCTCTCATATACATTTATCCATTCCAAGAAATTCTCACCTGAAAAATCTGTCTCCGACCATCCCCACCGCCAGGAATAGTTATGGGCTGAACTTGTCGGATTTTGGGAGAGTTGTCATTAATATCCTGCATTTTTTAAATCGACAAACAAGACACAGTTATTATCTGAATTTTCAAACACTTAAGGAAATAATGGATCTATTAAAATAAAGATTGGTACATGCATTTAATAAAATTAAGCAAGATTTCATCAAGTTATAATCACATCTTCCCCATTCTCACCTGTAGATGAATCAGCATAACCAAAGGAGAAGAGCTAGACCCTTGTGCATCCCCATCTTCTCTGGCAATCATCTACGGTAATTTATAATCCCAAGAAAACAACCGTAAAAATCCCAGCTTTCATTAAACTTTATATTAAATCTTCTCCTCATAGCCAAGCTCATTTCCAATTCCGTAAATCTACACAAACTTTCCAGCCTATCTTTAGTAGATACAAGATAAAGCTCATTAGCTTCAACTTCAAATCATAACCGTCCTTCTTGATTAAACTTTCCATTAAAAAAAACTTTTTATGAAAACAATGCAGAAAATATAAAGCTTCTGCATATCATAAGATCATAACAGCACCCAGTCATTATTTACATATAATAATCCCCATCTCCCTATTCCTGTATTTTAATGATTTCCCCATTTTCCATAATTTTTATCCTGCAATCCTCTTTGAAAAATCGTGGAAAAGCCTCAGACAGGAAGAAGGGTTTTACATCATAAAGAGCTATATGATATGGTATTAAAATTGTTAATAAAATCCTGTACGTAAATGACTCGAGTAAAGTGCGGGGAGGAATAGTCTTAAATAATAATTGACTACAAATTATCAGGTCGAAAAATCTGCAAAGTTGAATGTGAACTCGTGAGTAAATCTAACTGTGCTTTGGTGGCAACTACTCTGAGGCAAAGCAAAGGCAAATGCAACATGTTCTCTGTGTGAACAAATACCCTCACAACTATCCGAGCCTTTCAAGACGGATTGCATAACATTATTATGTACAAGACGTCCCTTTCTCAGAGGTGAATATCATTAAGCATTATCATTCCATATTATTACGAGCTTATTATCATTATTAGAAAGAGTGGAAAAAAACTTGCCTGAAACTGCAGTTGAGGTGGATGTGGTGGATCCCTATCCAAATGCGGATCCGCCACCACCAGCACGCCTTCATCATTCACTTTGAACCCTGTAGTGGTCAACTCGTAATGATACGACGGTCTGGGGTCATTAGGGCTCTAAAGGATCAAACAGCATCATCATCATCGTTACATCATGTAGGAACAGTGAGTAATGAATCGTAATGAGACTTAAGTGGCTTTCGATTCACATCTCACTTTCCACCAAACAACCACCACCACCACCAATAATCGCACATCAACATGGGGAAATGGAAATCGTTTAGCTTAATTTTTTCCCCGGATCGTACAGTATTGATGAATGGAATAGATAGCTTGTCTAGAGCACTCTAGAGTCTCAAGACGTCAACGAACTCATTATGCAGATAGTTGCTGATTGTAAACAAATGGCTTACCAAGTCGGGATCATTTACATAAAAACGGATAGGTTGGTTATCAGATAGGGAGAGTACAGTTGTTCCTACAGGGGAGTTTTCGGCCACGAAGCCCACTAGGGATGAGGCTTGGATAACTGGTGGGTGGGAGTTGAGGGCTTGGACGAAGATGGTCAGCTTGGCCACGGTATTTCGACGAGCTTCGGTAACCTCTGTAGCTTTTATGAACACGTCGAACCTTGTTTCGAAATCGTTGTCTATTGGTCGGATTTGTCGAATGATTCCTGGGTTCAGAATAATTTAAGGGGTTGATAAATAGTCTTGGCATATTTCATAGATATGTTCAAGAGAAGTTACTGGAGCTTTAGTTTTAAATGCCGTACCAGAGTTACCATCGATGAGGAAGTATGAAAGGTAGGATGAGGGTGTTCCATTAACGAATGAATACTGGATTGGAGAATTGATGGAGTCCTTGTCAGACGCTAGGATCTTTTCGGGACGGATGTCAAGAACTCCGGTCAGCACGCTTCGAATGACCTAGGGTAATAAATTTTGGGGTTTGATATAGAAAACTTAATATCATGGATATCTGCTGTGTCATTTTACTTAGATGTTATTAAATAATTTAACCATCAATCAAATGTAAATGAGCTTTCAAAAGCTGAACCAACACAAATTCTAAATTAAACTTACTGATGCGTTGTACTCCTGTCGGTGGAAGTAAGGCGGCTGGTCGTCATCGTCGACAATGTTGATTGTTAAAGTTGTGGTGCTAGATCTACGTAACTTCGGATCGAATCCTCGGTCCTAAGACATTTTAAATTTTCATTCAGATTCATTAACTCAAAGGTTTAAGCAAGGGATAGTTGGGCTTTATTAAGGAAAATATATTCCAATACGATGATCACCGATTCATTAATAAAAGCTGTTCCAACATTCCTGCCTTATTTAATGTAATTTTCTCCAAATTTCACAGCTAATTACAATGAACCCAAATCAGATCGAAATGTAAATATTTTAATAAATTAAAATTCTCACCGACGCCACGACCGTGACATAATATCGTTGACTTTTCTCATAATCCAAAGTCCTGTTTAGCGTAATAGCTCCCTGATGAGGTAAATTAATAGTGAAAATTCCGAATCCATTTTCCTCATCTTTTTCATCCTTGGAGTCCACAATGAAGTACTCGACGAGCCCATTGACCCCCGCGTCCACATCCTTTGCTCGAATATTCCGGAACACCGTCGTCCCTACTGGAGTCAACTGGAAGGAATTATGGCAAAATTATATAGTGCACTTTAACTCAAGGAAGTGTCAATGACATTTTTTTATTCAGGAAATGTCGAGACTCATCCATTAGCTCTTGTGGAACATACTACCTCCGGAATGTTGACTTCATAAGGAGTTCCGATAAAAACCGGGTGGTTATCATTCTTATCAGAAACTCGTGCGATGATCGGTATCGTCCGGCTCTCCTGGGTGCTTTTGATTGTACAAACGGCCTGTGAAGTAGGAAATATAGATTCAAACATTTAAGATCCCAACCACTGATAACAACTTGTACGTTTAGCATGTGCTCAACTGCTTTTCTAATTGTTGAGCTGATCCCTGACCTGTGTCAAAAGTATGTTACTCTTGTTACATTTAAGCTAACGGCTATTCATGATTGTGATTTTGATTTGATCACGACGTTCTTTGATTTAACATTTTTTTTAAAATGAATCCAAGCAACCTTAAATGACTCTTTAAAGAGCTAAATCCCCTCAAGTTATGAAAGGAGTTTGTGAGAGGAAATTATAACCTTATCGACCTAAAATCAGCTCCTTCGTAAGCCTGAGACTCTTTAAAAAAAACTTTAGAGTTGACTTGTGACATTACTGGCAATCAGTGTCTGCATGCCCATTTCAAGATTCTTTTTCATTAAGCATCATACATTTCACTTTCATTGCAGTTTGATTAAATGGGATTTAAAGAGTTTTTTGAAAGTTTGGACAATCAACAAGAATACGTGAAGATCTCTGGGGGTGATAGTTGACGTTTGTATTGCAATAGGGATAATACTACATCTCTCTCAAGGCAATGAAAAGCGTGCATTAGTAATAAATAAATAGTTTTTTGAAATGGTTATTCAATAAACCATCCAAAGCTTTTCAACCAACAACCATAGAGATCCAAAAAGCTAGAGCTACCCAAGCCCTTTTGAAATCATGTCTGCCTTCATGTTCTTTGAGGAAAGAAGCCCAATTATCCCTTAAGACACATGAACAATATGAGCAGATAGCATAAGTCCTATTTAAAGGACATTTCCTTGAACAAAGAAATTAGGGGGAATTATTTATTTTTTCATGGCATGAATGACCAAGACGATTGCTCACAAAGGTGAATAGGGTCTTCTAGTGGTGTATTCAAGTTTGAATTTTTTTTCATAACGTCGGTAATGAAATGACATTTCACAATTACAAGGAATTGGGGCTAAGTCTTTTCGCACGAACTTTGCCATCAGAAATCATCATCATCAAGCCTCACGATGAACTACATCAGTTTTATATCAACATCATTTTTATGCACATGCAATCCGTGTAAACCATGGCCTGCACACACATGGACTTTGGGACACCTACTTTTGATTATTCGACACGTTGACTTGCAATTTTGATTGCCTTTGAAAAGGGACTGTAGTAGATGATAAAAAAATTTGATCGTTTAGGAATTGGGGAAAAAATTGCGTCTCATTAACAGAGGATCTTGCTTGTGTCTGTTGGAAGTATAAAAAAAACTTTTCATTCTTACAGAAAAGGGTCAAGTTTTAAAAATTTATGTCGGCAGTTAGAAATAAATTATATAAAAGTTAATTGACACTACAAAGTTTACTAGCCTAATTTAAACGGAACAAAGCAAGAGACTTTTTATTTATGTTTAGAGAATCGTTTTATTTCAATGCCGTCAATGCCATTGTAATTTGATCAGAAAAGATTAATAAAACCCATACACGTTTGTATCTCTAAACTTGTAAACAGAGATTCAGAGATTAACTTTCCCTAGCTCCAGATGATTATATGTAAACTGTGATTGGTGCATGAGATTACAATTAGTAACTTGTATGGGTTAGTAAAGTCAAAACTTCGAATTCGAATCCCCTCTGTGGACATTGAAATCTTAAAGTGTGAAGTATGGTAGGATGTTCAAGAAATGATTTGGCCAACTTGGTCTCATCAATATGAACTGATTTGCTCCCACCTCGGCCCACATTTAGGAGTTTAGGACATGATTTTGGCAAAGATGCTCCTGCCTCTTAAAACAAGATGAAAACAAAGACAGTCTCTTGTGTCACACACTACTGTTATACATACAGAGTAGAATATGCGAAGCTAAGAGTAAGCATGCATAGAAAGTAGCTACAGTTCTGATAAGTATTTCAGAATCCCAATTTTTATAAATCAATTGTCAGTCCAACATAGGGGAGATCAGATAACTCTACGCTATTAAAACACTCACATCATGTTTACATACTCGCCATGGACTGCATCGTGCCGTGAAGAGTCTTGTGGAGATCACGAAGAATATTTATTTGGAAAAAGCAGTTTGGTATGATTTTAAGCAAGTCAGAGGGATGATCCATGATACATATAATCATGGCAAATAGTCAAGAGTCGAGACCTGCCCTAAAGTAGGGCATCGATTTTGTAGTCGAGCTCTAATCTCGAATTTTGGTTTGCTAGCTTACCTCCAGTTAATCTTCGATGCAATTAGTAACAAATTAATTTCAAAATATTTCGAATGATGTTACATAGAAACTAATTGTAAGTAAATTAATCAATTAAGGTGGAAGGATCGAAGATGAGTCCTTCCAAAAATAAACTCGCATATGACACATACATTCATAATAATAATATTACTCACTCAGTTTTCAAAATTTCCTAGTAGTAAGGGATGGATCGACGAAATTCATGTTACGTGGGCTTACTGATGCTAAAATGCGTATCATAGTTTTGTAGATGATATAAAATAAATGTTGGCCCTCTGCATAATTATTTTGAAAAGGGATGATTTTCATGCCTACACATATCTGGTATTAGTTGAGATGAAATTGAGAGATTGATGAAGCCACCTCACCTGGAAGACAATAGAGGAAATGTCATCCTGATCTCGATCAAGGGGTTGACTCAACTGCAGCTTTTTCCCATGAAGTCTGAAATATCGTTTGTCATTTTGTACCAAAGTCAAATCTATTTGGTTCCATGGATCTCCTACGATGGGCAACTCCTTTGGGTTTGTTGACTGCCCCACTTCTGCAAATTTTAACAAGTTCATTACAACCCATCATAGCTTCAAAACTTAATAATAATCAAACGACTATTTGTACATAGTAAACATAGGGTATCATGTCTACTCTAAAATGAATCTAGATTTCAAAATCAATAAAACAAGCGATATGTAAACAAATGATAAAAACTCACCATCCCCAATGCTTTCCTCAATGTCTACAATTACACTCGACAGGCCACTCTCCAATCTGCACAGATCTATTCGAAAAAAAACACAATCAGAAAGGGCAGAAATTATTATTAAGTTCATGGTCATCATCTTCCGTCATTAAATTCATTAGCTCTTTTTATCTCGAGATACAATTTCTAAAACTCAATGTACACAATAGATTTCCATCCCTTTTCAGAAAAATATAATCACTAGGAAATTGGCCCATCATACAACCCTCAAATAATTTCGATTTTCAATGACACATTTTTTTCTCCAAAATCTCAAGTCAACTTTCTTAACATAACCAAGAAGAAGAACTTGATTCTGTATTCATCAATCCAACCTTATCTTTCAGATAACCCAGTTCATTTCAACACTTTTTCTATTCATTTTCATACAAGTTATTTTCATTATTTATTACCTTTCGTTTTTTCCTAAATCAAATAAAGTTGGCCATCATTTGAACCATTTTAGCCTCACGTTGAACTCAATTTTTAAAGGATTCCATTCTAAAAAAAAAAACTCCCAGACTCGATTTTCAGTATTTCATATTTTAAAACAAACAAGGGAGGATTCTATTTCCCCAACCTCTGCTTCCGTGTCGGTAATACCATCAATTTAAGCTACAATTTTACCTACAACTCTACAAACTACCGATACCGACAGGTCAGAGTCTCCACATTTTATTTATCCCATCTGAACCTTTGAAAAACGTGGATTTAAAAAAAAATTCTCTCTGCGGTAAACAACTAGCCACATGTATTATTGCCTTGCCAGAGTGTATGGATACATTATTACTAGCACTTTATGTAGGATAAATAATACACAAAACTGTCAGGTTGGATCAAGCCGGAAACACTCTTCCTGCTTCAGAATTTTTTTTTAGAGGAAGTAGAAAAGTCCTATTGTTTTCCCCGTAACTACCCTCCCCTATCGATATAACTAACCCAACGTAGTCAGTTATGCTATTCATCATCAGAGAAATAACAGTTTGTCATAAATAGAGAAGGATACACAGGGTTCGAGGGCTTGCATTTCGTATATGCTACAAAAGCAACGTATGTTCAAACCCTTATACCTTAGAAACATAAGGTCGGCTGATTATTTAAAATCCTTCTTTGTCTATTTGAAACTGCCCTGTAACACTTTGTAAGCTGAATGAGGGTGACTGCTAGTACAACCTATAATTAACCATACCCATGGCCATCCAACAATTAGAAATCCAACAATAAAGATATCCATCATCGACTCATCCTCATCAACATCATCCCTGGATTAATATCAACCTATCATATTTTAAAATCTCGAAAAACTCTATAGAAATCATAAACAAGAGGCCAAACACCTGTAGCTTTATGCAGAACTTCCCACCGATCAAAAATCAAAGGGTTGGACACTAAAGGTCTAAAAATATCCCCCCCTGAGTCATGAATAATCTGAAGTAAAATATTATTTATTTGATTTTTATTCCATAGCCTCAAAAAAGGTAGATTGCATGTTTATGATAGTTTCACTCTTAAAATCCACCAGGGAATATTCAGAGTCACAAGTGAAGGATATGAAACGTTAATTTCATACCCGACCTCGTTTTCGACAAGAATCTAGGATTGCGTTTAAATGCCTGTGCTTTAGCTAGAGCATAGAAGTATATCTGTATACTTATATGCAGATACTCAGAGAGAGAGAGGAGTGTCATTAATCAAGCCCAGTTTTAATATAAATAAATAAACAGCAATGTTGTTTGACTCTGCCTGTCTCATTTGAGAACAATTGGGTAGATTACTCCCATAATTATTTAATCTCTTTTGTAACACGTCACTCTACTCTTGATTCAGACCTAGAGGCTTTTTTACAGACCTCATTGTGTAAAGAGAGAGAGACTTGCGTTTGGCTTATTTATATTAATCATTGGATGCAGTTTCTGCAATTGAAAAAGCTTGAACTTGATTTCAAAGTAAGTTTTACAAGAGTGATCTAGATTTTAAAAGTCTGGGGGAATGTGGAATACAGAGATTGCAATTCAGACTTTTTTTCTGACACTTACAAATGTACATTGACACCGGAGATCATATAATCGTTTTTGTGTTAAGAATGTTAAGGTATTTTTAATTTTTTTTAAAGAAAATTTTGAGTTTTGAGATTCGTTCGCTTGTAGGAAGTTTCATGCCAATTGTCTTTATTTAAAAAATTTACATTTTCTCTTACTAAACTTAAACTGCTAGTTTGTTATACATGTTTACTTGTATTACGCGTACACTGTACACATTTGAATTCTCTTCCAAATGTGGATAAATTTTAAACCCTGAAATGCATCCTGTGTAAGGTAATAGTATAGTACTTAAAGTAGTATCATCACTTGATAATCAACTCCAAATATCTAACGTGTAGCAAGTAGCTATAATCTCAAAAGTGTTACTTAACTTAACCCTTAGTAGCTCATAAGCTCTCTTAAAGATTCCTTACTACTAGCAAGGCTAGCAACTACCAACATTGACTAAACTAACAAGATGTCTATTGTTGCATACTAATCCCAAAGAACTAATAAGTAGGTCTGCAGGTCTTGAGATACCTAATATCGATGCGATGCCATCACCATGCCAAAATATACCATCCTCATCCTCACAAGACTTGAAAGCCTCTCAAGCCAGGGGAGTGTCTTTATTACCTCCGTATGAGAATTTAAATTAAAAAACTCTACAGGATGAGCAGATGAGGACAAATAAGTTATAAACATGTTTAGCCTTTGGTTCAGTCAAGAGCCAGTACACATAATGGCATAGTTTGATATCCCAATAAAATATGTTACGAGTTATCCACTCCTTGTAGCAAGTACTTGAGTTAGTGTGTAGGCCATAATTTATTTTGCTAAAGTCATCCAGTCAGGATTTGACCTAAACTTCAAAAAAAAAAACTAAAGGTGGGCCAAGTTTCGTAAGGAGATAGCTTTGATCATGTATGCATATCTTGAGATCTTCATCTTTGGTTGAACCTTGATCTTTGAGCACCAGAAATTAGGTTTAGTAATGCAAATTGAAGCAGAGATTTTATTCAAATGTGACTTTTATAAATGCACTCGAAATATTTTTTTTTCAATTACCTTCTTTTCTAACCGAAGCCAAGCCACAAGGAATGCGTTTTTTACTGAGCTAAATCAACCCCCAAAAATAAGTGGATTCATTGCACAATAAATGTGCTCAAGTTTTATAATCTTTTCTGAACTTGAATTGATCTTCTTTTAAATCATTTATAATGGATTGGGACTTTAATAGCTGAGTCGTGATTGATATTTTTAGGGGGGGGGGGTTCAAATTCGACAAATAAATCTAGGCTTGATAGGTTCTGACTATGCAGCATTGGTTAGGATTTTAGGATTAGTAACGAGAGTAAAGGTCTTGTCAAATCCATAACATTTAAGTCTATTTCCCATTAATAAATAACCGACTGAGACGGATTTTCGTTACTGACCCACATTTGAGGAGTGGAAACGTGTTATTATGAAGGCATGGGAGTCTGTCTCGGCTTTGCAGAGAGGTACGGGTCCTCTTGATGGTATGAATCACATTTAACATTTTACTTGTTATAATGTTGCTGGTTGTGTAAACGAATAATCTCTCTGATAATCTTCGTCTAAGCCTTGTACATGGATACAAAAGGTTTGGAGGCACCAGCCGGTGGGACATTTTGGCGATTGAGGATTCGAGCCGGTTTTCGAGGATGATTCTAACGGTTTTTCTATTTACTACTTGTGTATATAATTTATATGTAATCCAAAGGAAAAATATAATCTCTGACTCTTGGCTCTAGGACTGAGATGGAAATGAGTTGCATTTGGAAATTCGATTTAAAAAAAAACATGAACCAAGTTGTCCAAGACGCGTGGTCACACCGGAAACGTAGAAAAATAAATTTTGGATCCACCGGTGGTAAAAATAAAGCCCAGGCCTGAATTTTGAAACATTGTCTATTTAAATAAAGGAAAGGAATTGGATTTCGAAAGTGAAGTTGCATAAAGAAAAGGGAGAAATCTGAATAATAATCCAATAAGCCCGATGCACTAGTTTCTTCCTAGAGTCATTATTGAAAGGTATTTAGTCTAAAAAAAAAATCTATTTAAATAACTCAACTCTTTCCCCTGCTAAACTATTAAAGAATGGACCTCTTCTCCAAAGTATTATCCTCGTAATGTTAATAGTACGAAACCTTCCTCAAGGAAGTAGGCCCTACAGTTACAGCTACCAGCTGAAACTCTCTAAATTACAAAATTCGGAGCATACTAAGCCTCCTCAAGAAAAATCTACAAGCACCACTTAACTCCATTAGGCATAAATGATGAGCCTAAGAGATAATAGGGAATTGGTCTCTTGCTAGTGGAATTTACGAGGATTGTAAATATTATAATAATGTGAACAAAGGAAGGGAGGACGGTTTATCATCAAATGTCATGTCAGTCAGTCAGTCTCGTTCTAAGATGCCTTAAAGCTCAACAATAAACAACTAGCACTCGTGCCTTCAAGACAAAATCCTACCGTTCATTGTCCATCCCAAATCGTATCGCTTCTCGAGTTCATTAAATCCCCAACGAGTCCCCCTCATAAGCGTTTTTACACTTGGAACTTTAATCAGAAATCTCCCACGCCAAATGAACTTTCAAACACACACGTACTACGTCCACTTCTATGCAACATAACCCTAATGGATCGTACTACTAATCCATGACACAGTAACTGTATATAAAAGACATCCTCACTTTAATAACCTCCCTTGTCATAACTAGCCTGTGTGCATGTATGGTGGAACAGGTATTCTTTTTTAATTTACAGATTTGCCATTCAATTTAAAGTTTACTATATGACTTAGGGTAGTTAGTAAAGTAGCAGAATGTTATATCCCTCGTGTCTCGTCATGAAAATCTCAAAAGATCTTAAGAGACTAAAGGTGCGTTATGAGTTACGACTGTCTTAAGTAACACAAGTCCGTTAATTAATACTCGGGAGGATTTACGAGCATATACAGATAATATTGTGATACATGGAAAGACTGTGTACCATCTGAGTTGAGTGCACCTTAGGATTTAGTTAGTTAGTGACATTTAGAGATATTTCATTGCAGGCTTTAGGACATGGGGAAATCACTGCACTGCAATAAATAATATCATGTAACCCTCAGCCTATGCAACTTGTATTGCAGTATGGGACTTTTTCACTTTGAAATCCACTGGGCTCTTTTCAGCATTTGTGAGTTTGCAAAGGGTAGCCTCTGATTGAGAGACATGGTTATTTATTTATATCATTATATTGAATTGCATTAAAGTTTAATTAGATCAATCAGCTTTGTTGAAATGTAAACTTATCGGATTTTTTTCCCAAGGGAATTATCTGTCATTTAGTAAGAGGGCAAGTCACATTGTGTGACATATGCCAGGATTTTTTCTTCAAGGTCTTACTCGTAAAATTTTGTAAAGAGAGAGAGAGAGGGAGACAAGAAGTTTTTTTAAATGATGTTATGAAGACATTAGTTTATCATTGAGGGTAATAAAATGGTTATAGTTAGTGACTGATAAGTTGAAATAAAAAAATCTTCATAAAAGTCAAGATGAAGAATGTCAAATTGTAGCCGTAGCTTGTTGCGTGATAACAAACAATTATCTTGTTTAAAAAAATCGATAGCAACAGAGCCACTTGCTTTCAAAATCTTGATTCCTTTGCTGTGCACTCGTATGAATGAAAAGTATCGTTGACTTGTTTGACATTTCAGAAGAAAAGGCACATTGTACATATATTTATAAACATTACATCAATCCAGAATAACTAAACTACCACTAAAATTGATTCATGCTATGGTAATTGGTTATCCTTCAGTGTAAGATCAATTTAATGTTTAGTCCATAAATTTCCACACATCTCAATTGAATGATTGATCAATTAATATGGATCTCTGAATAAACTAAAGAGTGCATCGTCCTTCCCAGTATAAGAACATTACATAAATACCCCAATAACTTACTTGCGGGAACAGCCGTGCTGGAAATACTGTTATTGCTCAAAGGCTCCTGAGCATCAGCCCTCGAGCTGTAAGCCACAAGGATAAGTAAGCAAATAGGCCCTACGTCCACAAGGGTCCGAAGTATCAGTCCCTTCTTCCTTGTTCTCATTTCATCGGTCTAAATCTGAAACATCCAATAATAAACGTCATTACTATAACCCCATAAACACTTACATTGTAGTTAGTAGTAGCTCACACCCTACGCCACGTAAGTGGATTTATTTATAGAATCATCATTAAGGAGACAAGAGTAGTAGCCCCAGTCAGCCTCTCCTAAATTTGACAATATGTTCAATCATGCACAGAAATAATTGCTTCAAGATTCAAGACCTCAAACTCTATTTTTGGTCATCCTTGGGCATCCGTATGGATGGGCATACATGTTGGTCACAAATTCAGAGTAATTAGACGAACTCTAGGCAATCCGAGGTAGCCTACAGGCCTACAGGTCTACCTACAAGGAAGCCTTTGTCTCCACTCTCTCGACTTTACTATTTGTATCCCTCAATCCTCATTAATTTCCAAATCTCATTCATAACATATAGGATACCATCTCCTTACTCACTAATGAGCCAAACTTCGTGTACAAAGATTCAAAAAAGTCTTTAAAAAAACTGCTCAAGCTACGATATGACAAAGATTCCCGGAGAGATTGGATAATTTTTCAAATCCTAATCCTAATTAGAAGAAGATCCCATGTTGGGTGATTGGCACGGGCGATAATAGCCTCCCTCTCTCTCTCTCTTGGCCACTGCAACATAGAAATGAGATGCAAAGCCTCATTTAGTCATTCATTGTTGTGGATAGGAAAAGTAGTGGCTTGAGGATCTCATTCATTCAAGCCTGAGATGAGGTGAGAATGAATGGAAATCAAGGTGTGAGGTGTAGTTAACGGGAGATTTTAGATTGACGGAGATTGGAAAAGATACTCGTTTCGATGGACCAAATTGGTGTGTCCCTTTTGCTTTGGTTCCATTGGCTTTGGCCTTACTGGCCTATTGCCTCCGGTCCGGCTGCTTTTACAAATCTTTTAAATGTTATGAAGCTTTCTGGGACATTATACAATTTAGACTGTGCAGAATTCATAAGCTAGGGCAGTTGGGATTTAAAAAAATATATCTATGTACGAGTCTTAAGGTTAGTTAGTAAGAATACTAACCACTACAATGATATAGGTACATTTTTTCTAATGTATAAAATATTGTAACTATTTAACACGTCTAGCATCATCAACTACATCTCCTTGAAGAAGGCTTTGGAACCCAACATCCTACTAATTCTACATTTCGTCCTAAACCTGGTGAGCTGGTTTTCATTCCTTCTCCTCAGTACGGTCTACAATAACAAAGGACTTGCCAGCAGTAGTACCACCACCAGTACCTTCAGATACAAAATACAATCATTGTCTATGGGCTGTTTATATAGATCGGGTAGATAGTGGATATGGATTTGATACTAGGATGTGTAACTCATTCAGAACCAGACATAAAAATGTAACCTTATGCATAGAGGAGGAGAGGGTCTGAAAATTTGAATGGCATCATTTTAACCATTCAAGATGACATAAGAAGAACACACACCTACCTGTCTCAATACTCAATCCAAAAGAAAAAAAATCCAATGCGGATACCCAAATCCCATTATCATCTTTTGAAATGTTAAGTAAGACGATGGGGTTACATTCTGTAGGTCAATAGACGCATACCTTGTTGGTAATGTGTATCCCTCTCTTGTTAAAACTTGCTATGGGCTTTATGAATAACATAATATTTGACTTATGAAGGAGGTGTGGATCGTGTTTTTATATGAGACTCGGAGTTGAAGGGGGCTGACAACCCGAGATCGTTAAAGAAAATAGGTGTGACATTTGGAAAAAAAAGTATTTAATTGTTGTTTTTGACTTGTTGGCAAATACGTGACATAACTTGTACCAACATATCAGCACATCATTTGGAATCAGTCTCCTCATCACGTAATTCAGAAATACATCCAAATAAATCCATACATACTTTCTCAGCTATGTAACTTTAGAATCTTTAGACATGATATTTATTTACCAAATCCACACAAGGCTAATTGATAATAAACTTAAATCCCTTTAAATAAAAAGACTCATTACGACTTACGTCCCACTTGCATTAACTTGTTTTAATTTATAAAGAAGTAAAAAATCTTCTAAAGATCATCCCGGTATTTCGACAAAGGGATTAATTTCCTCCTAATCAAAAGCGTCTATGCTAGAAGGGAACTAATAACTGTAAATATTCTCTGTCCGTATGGGGTGCAAAAAAAATATTTACACAGAAATCAACTATGTGTTCAAAAACATATTGAAAAAAACTCCATGATGATATCTGTCTGTCCTCTATGTAGTCAACTCGACACAGACTCAGGCAGAATGGATCTTGTGAATGTTTGTGTGAAAAATGCTAATTCATCCAAGGCATTAATGGCATTATAAATTTGATAGGATGACGGGAGGACAGTAGTAGTGGTGTGAATTCAATGTTGTCAGAGAGGGTGGAATTATGATTGATGGATTTTTTAAAGTTTTTTTTTTTTAATTCAACACACATTCGTATCTTCACTACGAATAGAGCTTGATGATTTGGAGATGAGTTTAAAGAATTGAATTTCTCATACGATAATCCAAAGGGGTTTTTTCTTGATGGGTTTATAATCGAATTTAACTCTTTACGTAGGTGCGTTGGGCAAGTATCGGTTTCGATGTTGGATCTCTGTGTCTCAGAACATATCAAATAGACTTGTAGTTAAAAATAGTAATAGTTAAATGTACGGATTCAAGGATGTATGTTTTCAACCTGGCTTTGGGCTTTGAGACGTTTGGGTTTGGTTATCCTATAGGATTAGTTAATTTCTTGAATTAAGACTTTTGAGCAGGTTTATAAAAATTAACGCGGTTACTTGCATCGGGCCTAGTTGGTTTAGATTGGAGCGAATGACATGCATAAATTGACAGCGTAAACATAGATACATATAGGGATTTAATTGACAGTTGTATTTGTTTGTGAGGAGAATATAGCAGAGTGTTGAATGTTTGCAGAGTTATTTATTGATGGGTCCGTTCTATAAAGTTGTTTTACCGTTAGAATATTTTCTTAAGGTTACGCAGCCCATTAATCTATCTTTGTTGTCAATACAACTTTTTATTTCCTTTTTGTGCGTACATCTGCGTGGGTCGGAGATTTATTAATTTATTGGGCTTTGATAATTTACAATGGTGATGACTTGTAGTCTACTACCTTTACTATTACTACTCTCAGAGAAAAACAATAAATAATGTTAGCTACTGCCTAATAAGCCGAGTTATCAACCAAAATGGAGAAACAAAAGGAACTAGGACAAAAAGTCCTAAGGGTCTAGGCTAGATAGTTTTTTGTGAAATGTTTTGAATGTTCACTTTACATCTATCTGTAAATGCTTCTGCCAGGAGGTATCGGCCATCTGACACTTCCTGAGGTGCCATTATTACAATTATATTTTTTGATCTATAAAATGAACCAGTTTAAGGTTCTCAAAAGTTTGAGAGCTTTCTGATGATGACCTGATGGTGCATATTCTCTGCTTCTAATCCAAAAATTGTAACTTCTTACTCATTAACTTTGGACTTTTAATCAAAACTCACCTGAGATAACCCATTCCGACCTACAAATACTGTAATACATGTATCCCCCAAAACTAAAGATAAATTCAGAGTTAGAAAATCCACCCCATATGCCATACAATAAAGATTTCCCAGAATATCAGTTGAATGAAAAGCCGCATTAAATTCATGCAGAACTGGCTACAATTCTCTACTAAACCTTTGTCAAAGTATTCAAAATCATACCCACTGAGTTGAAAAGTTCCAAAATACCCAGATGAACAGGTATAATCCGGGCTTAATTCTTAATCACTAATAATCCACTTTACTAAAAAAAAAACCCGCCGTTGGGTTCCAAATACAATTTAAACACTTTCAACAATTTCACTTGCAACAAAATTATTCTGGTATGGAAATCTTGAATGGAAGTTCCTCAGGAAACACAATTTTATTTTCACTCCCACACAACACTATTGAACACCTAGGTTATTATTGGCACTACAATTCGTGCATCAAGACAATACACTTAAATGCTAGCTTCAGACTTTAGATCCAGAGGCACATGGAATCGGTGAGACAAAGCAGGTGGGGAAGTGCTGGCTGATGATCCTTGTCCAAAGTATTAAACCCAACTGACTGACAGTGAGAAAGGGTTACAATTTTGAGGTGGACAGTTGGATTGCTCGGCTGATGGTTAAGTCGTGTCGTAGGGGCTGCAGAACTTGTTGATTGTTGTGGTTGCGACTATTGAACTGGGATGCTTATAATATACGAACACTCACCCCTGTGCTTCTCATGTAGTATTTGAAAGATTTCATATCATAATCTTGTACACCATACCAATATTGATTTCATATGAATTACTTCTATTAAATGTGATTTAATAAACGTTTTATGTGATATTTATCTTCTTGTTTAAATGTAAACTGGAGCGGATTTTTTAATGTTCTGAATGGAAGACATGGGTGGGTACTTTCTAATCCAATAAAAATGGCTAAAACTATAAAAGTGTACTCTACTTTTGAATTCGTCAATATTAAGCGCAATGATAGAGCTATCAGAAAATCAACTATTCAAAAAAATCGGTGCTGTACATTTTGAGTAATCTTGAAAAAAGCTGAAAAAAATCATTTTTTTCATTAAATGAGTGTCAGATTTTATAAATCAAAAAAAAATTACAAAAAATTTAAAAGTGTAGGGAAATCTGATATTGTCAATATTAATTGCAATAAAAGGGCTACCAAAAACTCTTAAGTTTAGAAAACAAATCCCGTGACAGTTTTTAGTAATCTTAAAAGAAAGCTGGAAAAAATACATTTTTGCTAAATTTTGTTTTATAATCAAACAAAAATGGCTAAAAATATTAAAGTGTACTCTACTTTGAATTCGTCAATATTACGCGCAATGATAGAGCTATCTGAAAATCAACTATTCAAAAAATTGGGCGCTGCACATTTTGAGTAATCTTAAAAATAAGCTGAAAAAAATTATTTTTTTCATTAAAGAAATGACAGATTTTATAAATCAAATTGTTAAAAGTACAAAATATAAATCTTAACAAATTTTTAACATTCTACACATCAAGGCCAGTAACATAGCCACTAAAATATAAACAAATAAAGATACTTTCTACTTGTCGATTTTGAGTAATCTTAAAAAAAGCTGGAAAAAATTATTTTTAGCCCGTTCGTTAGGGCCTATATGATCACCAATGTCCGTCCGTCCGTCCGTCTTCACGATAACTCTCGATAGGGTTGACCTAGGATTCTGAAATTTGGTACACACCACCACTGGTCCAAATCAGGAATCTGGTTGGGCCATATCGGTCCAAAGATTGACCCGTGGGGGTCAAATGACAGTAGGGGGTATCTTATAACATAGGTTTAAAGCTACGAAACTTTGCGAAGTGGTACGTTAGATAATATTATGTGTTAATAGTTGAATATGGAACTTAAAAACCAAATGAATGACCCGTGGGGGTCAATCATAGGGGGTTTTCTTAACATGCACCTACAGTTCTAAAAATTGGTATGCAGGTACCTGAATGCAAAATATAAGGTACCAGGGTATATGTTTTCCATTCGCATGAAAGGAATGACCCGTGGGGGTCAATCATAGGGGGATTTATAAAAATACACCCACAACTCTGAGATTTGGCATCAGGTACCTGATTGCAATATAAATAGTCACTGACTGTCTGTGACATCTCTGTCGAAGTATTGACCCGTGTGGGTCGACCCAAAAGGGTTTTTGGTTTAATTTGTCACAGAATCCCAAAAATTCACAGACTTGATCTTTGGATGAAAGTATAAGTGAGTGTTGAGTACGGATTGATTATGATCAAAGTGTGACCAGTGGGGGCTGACCGGAGGGGGTGGACTACAAAATTGACTCAGAGTCCCAAAATTACGTAAAAATATCCGTATGGACAAAATGATACGTTATTGGTCAAATCAAATTACAGGTGAGGGGTGGGACCGTTGGGGTCGACCCAGGGGGGTTGCTCAAACTATTGAGATGGCCGCAGGAAATTCTTTATAAATGCCCTCTGAATGATATTATCAAAAGTATTTTGCAAACGAACGGGCCATTCGTAGCTCTTGGAGTAGGTTTTTTCGACATAATCATAATTATTTAACTGTTTTTCCCAGTTTAGTGAATTTAATTTGATTTAATATTTAATTAGTTGAAGTTTTAGATTTAACTAGTTGCGGAGGAGTAGTAACTCTTAAAAAGAGTGATGAAAGTTCAGGAAGTAATTTAAGTGACCGGTATTTATATTTAATTTCAGATAATAATTAAATAATTCAATCGTACATAATAAAAAGATCTCGAACCCTCAATTCTAATATAAAATGGCACATATTTATTTAAATTTCAAAAAAATCTAAAACGTCAAAATCCAACAAAGATAGTTAATGCCATCGTGGCTTTTTTGGGACGACTTTTGCCTCTTTTCTGTCCGATTGGAAAAGTTTTAGGTTCTGAAGCTGAACAGACATCGAATACTGATTTAACTATAGCTAAACCGACAATGTGCTTGCATATGTACTGTTTAAAGAAAACTGGACAGGTATAGCTTGATGATTTCCAATCGCTAAGATAGAATTTGATAATTCAAAGCCGGGTTAAGGTAGAAATGTAGGTGTTAAAAGTCTTCCAAGACTTTTGATCAGTCAAGCGTAGATATTTGTTGACGTATTCCTCTTAAATTTTTGATTGGTTAGATGGCTTCAAAAAGTTTCCCTCACAGTCCCGAAATTTTATTTCGGGTTTCCCAAGTACCCACATGCATGCTGATGAAGAGTAGATTTAGAGTTGTAGATTAAGCAAACGGTTTAAAATTTACATTATTCGGGGGTCTCGTTAGACTGATTATGCACGAGTCTTGGAACCGAATATAAACCCATGTCAATGGAAAGTCGTTGTGCCTGTTTGTACTTATTTTGTGGTTGTAGACCGATGCTCGCCTAACACTATTCTTTGAACATTGAACATTACCTGTATTGTCTTGCCATTTTCAATAAATCGTACTAAAACTTAATTTGGTTTACAATCGGTGAAAATATGTATATTTATATATATCCAATTAATTTAGTAGTGATAATAAACACTATTGAGTCGGCCGTTAGCAAATTTTATTTCTAGAGTATTATAAAATTTGAAATTAACTAATTTGAAACACAAATCTGAATAAGTGGGGGTTAAAATAGAAATTTTTGAATTGAATTGGCAAATGGATAACACACTATATTTTTTAGTTCCAACTTGTATTCTTATATCTTACCTGATGAATGTATTAGATGTCGATCAAAGTGATTGCATTTAAACATCATTTAAACTTGATTGCCTAGTTCCACACTATCCAAATTTGGACTAAATATGCCACTCACCCGCTCCCATGAATTCTATGTTTGAATCTAATGCCAATTTGGTTACCGATAAAACCCTTTTTGAATTCAACAAACATTTTCCATTTCCTTCCGAGAATTTTAGCCTAACTTAATCCTTTAAGGTTCTATTGGATTACGACATTCCCTACACCCCTAAACTGCAACTGGACTCACAATCCCCATATGCAGCTTAAGTAAAATTTTGAAATCGGATCAAATCCTTAAGTTTTTCTTGAATTTCGGTCTGAATTCTTTTTAAAAAATCAAGATTTTTTTTTCACAATCATGGGGATAGGCGATTTTTACGAAATTTATCTTCACTGTCAAAATTAACATTATGCCAACGACATAGGTTTGGTTAGGTTAGGTTAGGTTAGTGATGAAAGTCAGCCAAAAGTTTCAATTTAATGAATTTGTTAAGGCAGCCACTATTGCTTCTACCGCCTTCGAAATTGGAAAGGATTTAGTTGTTGCTGGGTGGGGAGATACTTCCGAAGGTGGCACTTCCTCTCCCATTCTTTTGAAGGTAAACTAACTAACTTATAAATTGTATCCTTGCAAGTTGATAGTCAATAATGAAATTGGTTATTTCCTTTTTTATGTCTAGGTCACTATACCTTATGTACCAACGGCAGAATGTGAAAAATTATACCCAAATCTAATTGTACCTGGGATGATCTGCGCCGGAACGGATGGAAAGGATTCATGTGATGGGGACTCCGGCGGCCCACTTCACTCTGGAGAGACAGTGGTTGGTGTGGTCTCTTGGTGTAAGTGTTCTATAGCTACCAATGAGTTCGTTCTTTGTACTTTAATTTATTAAGAAATAGTATTTGGAGCGAATTGATTAATTTTTTTAGCCTTCGAATGTGCGGATCCTAAACACCCAGGAGTTTATGCTAGTGTTCCATTTTATTCCAATTGGATCAGGGATAACACCAAATAAAGGAATTAAAATACACACTATAAGTACTGACAAACATTGTATGCAATTACAGTAAAAGTATTTTATTTACTTTTGTATTTGTTTGTTATTATGCGCTTCTCC